>APFE030894456.1:36038-51225 GCA_000404065.3 Pinus taeda | reverse complement strand
GTTTGTCACTAGAGAGTCTTAGACTCCTAGGGAGGTTAGGTTTGTCTGCAAAAATAACTCTTTCCGCATGACAATGCAGACCAAATTGGATGAACCACATATATTTGTGTCTCTCTTCTTTTATGTGTTTTCTGTGTTTGTGTTTCCGCAATATTTTATGTGTTACATTGCTCTGTAATATATAATTTTTCTAACAGTAAAAACTTTTTTATTAACATTCACATGAATTCAAGTAGATAAAAAATCATAGTTTTGAAAGATAAATACACTTATCTAATTTGATTTAAGATTTAATTGAGTCTAAAGAAGGGTGAACCACTCTTCACCCAACCATATGCTTAGCTACACTACAATGTTTTCGCAATTTTCCACCCTTGATCCAAGCCCAATACCTTAAGAGGAATACTCAATTAAGTTTAGCAAGGCTAGTTACAAGGTATAGGTATGAAGACAACTCTCCTTCGTATGCACACCACCATTTGGACCCGACTGGCTAACTAGATCACATACTAGAGTTGGGAGTCAAGTCTTAGAGGTTGGTCAGCTCAGATTTTTTCATGCACACAGTTCTTTGGGGAAATTGGTACTCAATTATGGTGGAACTCTTTGTCAAATTCCTGAGCGGATAGAACCTATCCTATCCACACCACCTGACGATAGGATGTTGGCCTAAAATTTAACTACTGAGATTTATTTTTGCAAATATACGTGAGTACATGAGAGCAAAGCATGATTCCTCCTTTAGGATTCTACCATGACACGAGCACTTTTGGGATCCCAACAACTTATCACTTTTTGGTCTTGTAGGTTTTTTCAAACTGAAATGATTAGTCCCCTCTGAAGATTCGAACTATTTGCAAACTATGGGATTTCGGTTTAAAAAAAAAAATGAATTCTTTAGCCTTGGACGTGAGTGAGAATTTCCTAGCTCTGTTCCTTCTCCTATGCCTTAAGAATATTTCTCTCCCGAGAAATTCACACACTCATTGTGGGATTATTACCTAACCTTTCTTGATCTTCCCATTCCCTTTGCCCTTTTAATCCAATTTTCGAGATTAGACTGAAGATAAAAAAACATATTTCTAGACTATCACACTCTTTTTTCTACCTAACATGGTATTAGTTATGTTAATGATAAATATATTAGCTTACATGCATGGTTTGGTCATACAAAGAGGCTTCACACTCGTATACATGGTGGAAATTCAAAGTACTTCATTTTCCAAGAAAGAGATATTCACATCAACATTACAGACTCTTTGACTAGGCGCTACTCCAACTCACATCTATAGACTCCTATATCTAATATGTACATACAAGCATGGTCAAAGAACATTGAAACCAAATGAGATACTTTCTTCCAGTCACTTGTCCCCATTCTAAACCTATTTAACACCTCATGTGATATTGTTTACAAATGAAAATGCTCAATTGGCCTCAAATAACAACTCATCAAACTAACTAACAACCTATCAGTCCTAGATTCTTCCAAAATTTGGACACTTGGCACTAAACTTAATTCTACTAATTCCTCCAAAAATTTCATATAGAGTTGTGGATCACGGGATGAGGGATTCTTGGAGCTCTGCAACCCTAATGACCTTGCGGCCATGAGGTAGGCAACATGGAAAACCTAAAAAGTAAGCAGATAGGCACGGAAAACGAAGCGGATAGGAGGTAAAAAAATGACAGAGGAAGATAGGATGGGAGAGATCCCCTCCTACAGAGATGCAATGGTGGGTGAGGGAACAACAAAAGTAAACTAGAAGACGAGAAAAGGACACCGATACCAGTCCTTGGAGCAAGATGGCAGGCAGGGAGCAAAGGAAAATACCTGCCATGCGCAACAGAAAGACCGAGATTTGTTATCCCTATGAACAAACTCAAGCATTACATAAGTTACATGAAAGACCATGCATTAATATGCAAGTTTATTGGTGTCTGCCCGTCTGATAAAGACTTGACAAGATGGATCCAGCAAAAATGGTAGCCACGCGGCAACATAGAGTTGAAGCTGGGTGCACACGGATTCTTTACGATAATCTTCTCAAACTTGCAAGACAAAGAAAAAGTATTTGAAAATGGCTCATATTTCCATAATAATGCAGGTTTATTTATGAGGTATTGGGAGGAATGGTACAACCTGGACAAAGAGAAATTCCTAGCGACGTTTGTATGGGTCAGACTATTTGGATTACCCATGGATTTTTGGGACCTAGAGATCCTGGAAGGAATAGGGAACACCATAGGTAGCTTTGTTAAAATAGCAGAATCAAATAAGAAAGGAAGATATACCTCCTATGCAAGAATTTGTGTATACGTGAACATTGTGAACCCCATACTAGGAGCAGTAGAATAAGAATACCATGAAGAGGTGTGTCAACAGGATCTTGATTGCGAACACATACCTTTTAGATGTAGAAAATGCCATGAATATGGACACCTCTACAAGGAATGCCCCTTAAATGCTGAGGAGAAATAAAGGAAGACTAAGTAACAGAGGAAAAACACAGAATATAATGAAAGGTTTCAAGAGATCAAAACCAAGAAAAGACCTGCAAAGGAAACCCCTAAGGAAGGAAGAAAAGAACAACCAGCTAAAGCAAATGAGGTGAATAGGTTTGAAATCCTATAGGTAGAAGAAGAAGACAAAGAAACCCAAGTCATGGACTACCAAGAGGAAAAAGAATAGGAAGGTAGAAGAAATCAAGAACAAACAACACTAAACAGAAAGAGCAAAGAGAAACGGGGGAAAAGGGAAGAAAAGAAAAGGAGGATAAACAGGAAAATGAAGTAATGGAAATAGATATTAGTAAAGTGGAAGACCCAACAACAGAAGAAGAAATTATGAGGAAACTATTGGACAAGTGGAGGAATCTGGATGAGAGGTTTATCCCAGAAGAGGATAAAAAATTATACAAGGAAATCTTCAAAAAATATAAAGAAAAACAGGAGCAAGGAACCATAGGCATGAATGAGCAGTTAGGAATACAACCTGACAACAACCAAGAACAACAAAGTAAAGGAAGAGGAGGGAAAAAAGGAGGAAGAAAGAATCTCCAGGAGTCAATACAAGTAATGTGAGAAATGCTAGTTAATACGGGAAGAGTAGTACCACTCTCAGTAGTCTTTCACCAAACCACCCCACCTTCTTAATGATAATTACATCATGGAATATTATGGGGCTTAACAGCAAGGGTAAGCAAAGGTACCTGGCAGAAAGGATTAAAATAGACAAACCCCAAATCATGTTGCTTCAAGAAACAAAAATAACAGGGGAGAAAATGGAGGAGATTCTTAAAAAAATCAAGCCCACTTATGAATGCATGACGCTTGATGCAAAGGTGAGTGCAAGGGGTATTGCAATATTGTGGAACCCTGTAGAAGTTATTGTAGACCATTGGATAGGAATGAAAAGGATCCTCTCAGGGAGATTCAGAATGATAGGACATAGAGAATGGTGCTTAGTATTGATGGTATATGGGCCTCATATACTAGTGGAAAGAGAGGCCTTCCTAACACATCTGCAATGGTTGGGAAACCTGCACACAGAAAAACTATGGGTGATAGTGAGAGATTTCAATATGATCACTTCTACTGAGGAAAATAAGGGAGGATTGCAAAAGGAGGATGTAGACATGGAAAGATTCAAGGAAACCCAGGCAGCCCTAAAAATGATTGACATAAACACCATTAATGGAAAATATACCTGGAATAACAAAAGAGGAGGCAGCGGGCAGATAGCCTCCAGATTGGATAGGTTCCTAGCAACGGAACACTTTCTTGGGAAAGATATATTCTATGAAGTAACTATCCTACCATGCCAAGGATTAGACCACTAGCTGATAAAACTTGAAATTGCCATGAATAATCAAAACTAGAACAGACCATTCAGGTTTGAAGCCTTTTGGCTGCGAGACCCAACCCTCATAGAAAAAATGGAAAACTGGTGGCAGAGCAGTGAAGAGGAAATAAAAGGAAAGAACAAGATGCACACACTCCAATTAATATTAAAGGAGTTAAAAGGAAAAATTAAGAACTGGAATAGAGAAGAATTTGGTAACATTTAAAAGGACCAAGAAAAGCTGCAAACAAACATGAAAATGATATAGCAGAAAATAATAGAAGAAGGGAGAACAAAGGAGCTAGCACAGGAAGAAGGAGGGGTGCTAACCAAATTGGAGGAAAGAAGAAAACAGGAGGAAATTCTATGGAGACAAAAGTCAAGAGTACAGTGGCTGAAAGAGGGGGAAAGGAAGACAAAATTCTTCCATAGAGCCATGCAGCAACATAGGTAGTAGAACAGAATTTTCTCCCTATAAAATACCCAAGGAAACAAGGTAACTCAGAAAGAGGAAATGGAAAAACCACTGATACAACACTTCAAAGGCATAATGACAGAGACACAAAGCAATAGAGAAGAGGAGATAGTAAAAATAAGTCAATACATTCCTAAAAAGGTAAACAAGGAACAAAACATGGCCCTCCTAAGGGTAATCACTGAGAAAGAGGTAGAGGATACAGTGAAGACAATGTCCAAGAACAAAGCCTGAGGCTCAAATGGATTTACAACAAAGTTCTTCCAAGCAACATGGAGCTTTATGAAACAAGACATTGTAAATGCAGTGGAAGAATCAAGATGTAACAAAAGAATGCACCCAGCATGGAATACAACTTTTCTAGCACTAATATCAAAGGTAGAAAAGGCTGATGAACCTCATGGCTTCAGACCAATAGCCCTAAAATTCTAGCCACCATAATGGTAAAAATATTGCAACCAATACTTCCAGAACTGATAGAAAAAGAACAAACATGGTTTGTGAAAGGGAGACAGATAGTGGACGGGATCATAGTCACTAAAGAGGCGATAAATTCATTGAAGAAGCTAAGCAATAAAGGAATGATGATCAAACTCGACTTAGAAAAAGCCTACAACAAACTCAGCTGGGAATACCTCCAGAGAATCCTAAAAGCATATGGGTTTGATGATAGATGAACAAAATGGATAATGTCAATGATATCCACTCCAAGCATGTCCATGCTGCTGAATGGAACACTAACAGAAACCTTCAAGCCATCTTGTGGGCTCAGAGAGGGAGACCCACTGTCACCATTCCTATTTATCATAGCAGCGGATGGTTTAGGCAGATTAATAAAAGCAAGAGTAAGCATGGGAGAACTTAAAGGTCTCAGACTATGGGGGGAATAACTAACCATTACACATCAAAAATTTGTAGATGATGTAATGATGTACAGTCAAGCGAATCTTAAGGAAGCAAAGAAACTAGTGGAAATCCTTGAAGAATTCACAAACGCATCAAGAATAGAGATAAATAAGGATAAAATAGAAATATTATTCTTTAATACCCCAATGTTGGCTCAAGCATTCCTAGCCAGAACAATGGGGTTCAAAATTGGAAAGCTCCCAACTAAACACCTGGGAGTACAGTTGAGTGAAAAGCACAACAGAATAACGAATTGGAAAGGCTTGACAGGAAAAATTTAAAAAAGAATGGACAATTGGACGTTTAGAACACTAAATATACTGATTCGTCTCATCCTACTGAAGTTAGTCCTCCAAGCTATGCCAATTTATCAAATGGCTAGTCAAGCGATTCCTAAAACCATATGTCAGAAAATGGTGGATATTTTCAAAAAAATTCTATGGCAAGGATCAAGCAAAACAAAAAAGTGGGCTTTGCTCTCATGGACATGGCTAAGGAAACCTGTCACAAAAGGGGGCTTAGGTCTGAGAGACCATTACATATTAAACCAAGTAATGGGTGCAAAATTATGGTGGAGGTGGATTTAAGGAGGGGAAGATCTGTGGAAACCATTATGGGAAAAGAAATACGAGATGGAAAGGTCACCTGAAGGCAAACTCCGAAACAAATAAGAAAAGAAAGGTTCGACCATCTAGAACCTTGCAAGTCTAAATAGGGACCTAATAAGAGAACACAACTTCTGACAAATTAGGGAGGGCAACAAAGCAAACTTTTGGCAAGAGGCGTGGCAGCAGAGAGGAACCCTCAATCAGGAACCTCAACTCCAAGACATTCAACAGTACACCACCCAAATGGAGGAAGACGCAGTCAGAAATTACTGGCTACCAAAGCAAAATGGTTACTGGAGAAAATGGAAAATGAAGAACAACTGGCACGAAGCACCAGAAACAGAACAATGGATAAATTACCAAAATGAAATGGAAACAAGAAAAATTGCAACCAAAGAAGGACCAGATATAATAAGATGGGGTAAACACATAGAAGGAATATTTACTATCTCAAAAGGATATCATATAAAGGCTGGAAGAACCAAAAACCTAGACATAAAAAAGTGGGATAGAATATGGCAGTTAAAAACTTGGCCAAAAGTGGCGCTTTTTACTTGTATATTGCTGCACAGGCGCACCTTAACCTGGGACCAACTGAGAAGGAAGGGGACACATGGACCCTTGTGCTATGCCCTATGCCAGAACCAAGAAGAAACCATGGAGCACGTTGAAAATTCCTATAGTTTCAGGAACAACCTGTGGCAAAACCACCATCATCTCTTTGAGATTAATGACAGGAACATACGTAGCATAAGAACAACAATAGATAAATGCAGCAGCAAACTGTACCGCAACACAATATTAAACCGAGCTTGGAATCTATCCATTGGTTGCCTCCTATGGAACCTATGGAACCTATGGAAGGCAAGAATCCAGGTGATATTCAGGGAAGATGAAAAAGCCAAAGAGGAAATATGGAGCCAAACCATGAAAAATATAAGAGAGACAATAATCCTCAAAAATTGGAACAAGGAATACTGGAAGACGGAAGCAACAAAGACCCTCATTATGAACCGCCTACAAATCAAAGTAAAAAACACAAACATGACAAGAAGGGAACACAAGGCAGGCAAGGCAAGAGTCGAAGAATGCTGCAGGAACCCACCACAGGGCTTCTCTAAGCTAAATTTCGATGGCACAACAAAAGGCAACCCAAGGGAGGTTGGAATAGGAGGGATATTCAAAGATGACGGAGGGGAGATCAGAAAGGTCTATGCAATGGACTGTGGAATTGCCACCAACAATGAGGCATAATTGCACACGCTGAATAGGGGATTATCAATAGCGGCCAGGGAAGGATACCAAAGCTTGTAAATCGAAGGCGACTCGATGCTAGTGATAGAAACAATTAAACAACTCCAACATGGAGTACCAGCGGAAAAACTGAGTAAAATTTGGTGGACAGCATAGGTAATAACCGAAATAAGCCAGCATTTGAGGAAGGTAACATACACCATACCGTCCCATGTGAAGTGGAAAGGAAATGCTCCGGCAGACCTCCTTGCAAACTGGGGATACCGGAAAAGAGAGCAGCAACTGGACGTGAGCGTGGAAGAGCTTCACCAAAATGAGGAAATGGGACAAATTATTCAGGCAGTAGGAGAAGATAGGTGCCAAAGCGAGCATCTAGAGAATTCACCCAGAGTTGACGGGAGTGACGAAGGACAAAGGAAAATAAAAGCAGGACAAAACAGGTCAGAAATGGAATAACAAAGGACAGACGCAAGGATGGAGATGAGGTGGATAACAGAGGGGGGTAGAGGAAGGACAGGCCCAGAGAGATCAGGGACGGATATGGAAAGGAAAGAAAGAGGAGAGAGCAGGACAACAAATCCAAGGATGTGCAGCAAATCAGTGCCAAGTGGCAGAGCGTAGTCAGCAACTGGACGACAAGAGCAACCAGGACAGGAAAGAAATAAATGAAGGATGGCAGATAGGACAGGTGGGTAGCATCCCAAGGCAGGTGGGAAGGGAGGTGCACAAAGGAATGAGGGAAGGGAGGAAAACTGGTGGTAAAATTACGAAGGGAAAATGACAAAGGAATAAAGTCTAAGGAAAAGGAAAAACAAGCACTTTGCATGCAGACGAGCAAGGAGAAAGGTGGCGAGATTGAAAGAGCAGACAGCAAGTGGGAGCCAAAGGTGGCAACGAAGCGAAGGATGGTAAAAGGGTATGTGACACTTCCTCTCTCACCCTATGAAGAAATAACCAGTTTGAAACATAGAGTAGGAATGAAGAATGTTATGCAGTTCTGGGTTGATAATAGAAATTACGGTAGAAAGTGTAGAGATAAGAAAGAATTTTACTGTGAAGAGCCCCTGGGGGCCAAGGCCGGTGAGAAAGATAAAAGTAAGGATCAGATGAGGGTGAGCAAGGGCTCGCAGGGCCCAAATTCATAGGACCCCTACAGTAGAATCGACATCCTGGTAAATAATAGTCCAGGAAGTTTGCATGTCATGTTGAACAATGACAGAGGTGATGGGAAAACCCAAAAACTAGGGAGGAATGAGTGGCACCTCATGGTGAGGGGCGAAATCGTAATTAGCCATAATTTGGCTTACAATACTAAGAAAATCATAACTGGGAAAGGGGCATGCAACCAAACTCACGTGAGAAGCGAACTCTTGAGAAAGATAAAGCACTCGACTCAAGAAACGGATTTTAGCATGCATAGCGCAAGTCGGGGTAAACTAGGGTAACCCAAAACCAAAAGAACTAGAGAGGCCATAGTATTGCCTAAAAGGGAAGGAAAAGAGAGGGTGGAACCTCATAGGGTGGGAAATTGTAGGAGTGGAATCAAGAAGAGAGGGGGCAGAAATTTCCTGGCTAGAAATGCAAACACAATTGGTAACACTGATAATTCTGCTTATTCTGTGAAAGGTCTCACCCCAGAATAGGGTGCAACTGTAAACCAAAATGAAAAGCTACATGCCAAGAGAGCTAAGGATCAGACGAAAAGAAGAATGGCTCCCAGGCGCAGCAAGAGGACGGTTAAAAAAGAAGAAGGCACCAGTAGTGCAGGGAAGAAAAAGGGCAGGCAGCCTGACAGAGAAGAAATGAAGAAAATCATTGATTCTTATATGGAGGGCAACCTGAAGGAGGTTAGAGATCAAATTTGGAGCTGGGAGAGAGATTCGAGAAATAACCTCAGGAGCAGAGACTTACCCATCGAAGAATGGGAAGGAATGATGCGGGACCCGAGAACTACAAATGGCAGGCAATCGCTCTTCAAAAAGACACTGCAACAATATTGGATCATGGAAAACATCATAGCTTGAGCCATGAATCTCCACCAGGAACACATGGAAGGGGAAGTTCTGGACAAGTAGGAAAGGAGTAAGGAGCCATACCCTGTTCGGGAAGAAATACTGAAAGATCTTATGACAATATAGATTCAAACCTATAGGAATAATCTCGCATTGGGCAGGATTGAGCAGACTCTGTCAGAGATAAAGTGGAAACTGTCACAGGGACGAGAGCTTCCAGGCCCTAGGGTGAAGGTGCCAAGTTCTTGTGTGAAGGCTTTAGTATAGATAGCATCCTCTGATGAGGATTAGTCTTGGGTTAAAGTCCGTGTTTTGTCTTTGAATGTTTTTAGATGCAAAAAACAAGTAATTTTGTTATGCTCTGTAAAGACAATAGGGATACGATTTCGAGAAGCAGGTGGTTTTTTATGAACTTATTCAAATTTTGGAGTGGGTATAATGCTGACCGGTGGTCACCTGGTTTCCTTTGGGCAGGTGACTAGCTGGGGGACATGGTTGTAAAATTTTGTCTTAAAAAGTGAATACAGAGAGCTCTACAATGTTTACAAAAAAAAAAATCTACTAATTCCAATTTATACAAGTTTACAATTTGTTTCCCCTTTGGAAATTTACATGATCTGTTTGGGGTCTGAAAAAAATGTGTTTCCTGAAGATGGATGCTCTCGCATCAATATACAACTAGCTCCACCAATATTCTTATTCTTTTCCTATGTTCAATTGACAATCTAGATCTAACTAGCAGATATGCCCGTGCATCCTTATGTTTAATTCCCCAAGTTTAATGATCTCATCAACAGAAAACAATTATGGTTTCTTTGTCAGCGTCTTTTTTGAAATGGTCAAATGTTGAATATACCAAGAATTCTTTCAATAACCTGTGCAACTAAAATCTTCATAATTCTAAGGTGTAGACTAATATCTCCTTTGCATTTTCAAAAGGTTAAAACTCTATGAAGTCCAATTTCAAGAAGCCTTCCATGAATAATCATGGTGCCATTAAATTTTCAAACATATACTCGAAAAATATTATTACAAGCAAGTTATTATAATTGTAAATCAACTAAAACAATACCACACATTGAACGATACTTTCATGTACCAATGCACTCTTGGGCTTTTCAAAAGTTGTTTTTCAATCCAATTTACTTCTCTAGAAGATAATTGGTGATTAATATGGTTTATTAACAAAATTAGTTAAGTACATTTGAGGATTCTAAATTAAACTAATCTATTTCAAGCACTATATTAATATAATTTTCAATAAATTACACATTTCACCAAATTTATAATCACAACTAGAAATATCTATTGGAAATGGTGTTTGCCTAATAATACCAATCACACTCATCTAATAATCCACAAGGACAACTACTCTTAAAAGTGGAAAACCTAAACAAACATAGCAATAATATTAGAAAGCGAGTGACACGTCATCAAAAATTATACAAATTATGATACTTAATATTTCCAACCAATATAAACTAACTCACTAGATAAAATAACTTACTAGAACTCACATAAACTAACTCCAAAGCTCCCTCTCTTTACCCTCAATGACTACACATCACTTAAACCAGTTATAAAGATCCCAAGCTTTATGGTGCTGGTGATACATCATATTGAAATTTCAATACTAGCTTTCTCCCAGCCGAGTGGGAATTAGTGACACTTCTCCTATCTACTTGGAAGTGTATAATTTTCTCTACAAATTAGCTAGGTCACTGATATCACATAGAAATTTCACCTGCAGATAAAAATGATATATGCAATGTACTAAAGTATAATACTAGATCTACATCTACCATAAACTTAGCGGAAGCTTAATTGAACATGAGAAACATCAAGCATGAACACATATAACTGATAAGAAGGAATCAATCACACATAATGCAGAAGAATTTAATTGAGAAGAGCACTAGCCTAAAACCCCATCTGTGTATTATCAATCAAGTGGAAATCTTCAACAACATAAAAAAAGAATCAGCTCAAAAGCTATCATGCTCTCTTTGTACTCTGATGATGTAGCTCATGGACTACTAGCCCTGTATATAAAGGTTGCACCTTAGGTCCAAGCTCCTATTTCCTTGTGCAATTTTGACTGGGGTTCAATTACAAAACACATGTAAATTGGCCTGATCATACCTGGTGTCAACCTCAGGTCCAACTACGCAATACTTGAGGACTCAAGTTCCTCCTGCATGCAAGGAATACTTACTAGAAATATCCTAGCAACTGAAAAAACATTTTCCCACCATCTGATCTCAATTGGGTCTCTGTCTGAACTTCCATGCATCAGTTATCCATGAGAAAATATTCAATTATCTTAAATAATAATTGTCACATGCATGCAAGCATCAACAAACTGTATGTCATTAATTTAACAACTTGTTAAACTAATCTAATTGAACTTGACTAAGTTAAACTAAGTCAACTGATCCTCTCAATATAGAACTCATTCTTAATTCCTCAATCAATGGAGAAAATCAAGGACACATTCCCTAATTAGTCGAGAAATAATTGCATGTTCTCACAAAGACTTCAAGTTTTCTTTTCCTTAACTAATTAACTCATGGAGAATTAATTAATTAATATTCCAAACTTCTAGTAAGACCAAATTCAAATTTACTTCCTATAGATAGACCAGAGACTGCTATAAATATGAAGGGACCCATAAATGTTATTTTTAGCAGTTTCACCTCTCACCCAAGGTGGAAAAAATTCCACATTGGCCAAACTACTATTTTTACATTTCTTATTACACACTTTTCAACACTCCCTCTCAACAAGAAAGGCTTCCTCTCAAACCTGATCCTGTAACTCTGGAATGTTCTGCATGCAACACATCTACCAAGTGAAGTTGCTCCAGCAACACTCAGAACAAAAAAAACTCCCAACTAACCTCTTTGTTGGGCTAGAAACATACTCTGATGTTGAAGCTATACCTGCTGCTGACAAGTGCTCTCGCTCTGACCTCTATGCTACTGCAACATCTCCATGAATCTCGCACCATTGCACCCTTCTTTGTGCTACCCTGCACTGTGCAACACACTTGTGCCTCTCGCATTGTTGTAGCCTGCATGCTCTGCGCTGTCCTAGGATTCCCTGCACTCTAGCTCTCTTTGTCACTCCATCCGCATCTATCTCTACCCAATCAATCAGTTCCTATTACTCCACATCAGGGCTCTTGTAGCAAAGTCAAATCAAAGAGGTTGGGTACCTTAAGGATCCTGCCCCTCCTCCTTGGGACGATCACTCTAAATCGCCCCACCTCCTACTTGGAGGTATGGCTACATGTGATCCCTCTGCCCACCTGGCTCAAAGTTTCCCCCTACTGGAGGTCTCTGCATGAGTAGATGTCTCTACTCGATCTCCTCTCAACTTCCCCTGTTGTGGCTACTCCACAACCTCCTGAAGCTGCTGCATTAATCGTGGCTCCTCCAAAATCATCTGAGACTTCTTCTACTGTTGCATGTTGAGAGGTAACATACGCTCGCTCTCAACCACCAAGTCTCCATCAGTTTCCTTGTTGGTCAAGGCTTGGCATGCATCTTAAACCTCAAGAGCATACAATTTCTTGACCCGTGAACCAATCTGCTTCACCTGTATAGTAATGATGTGTCTAAGGAAAATCTTTCCCTTACTAAATACTACATCATAGCCTCTGTCTTCCAGCATCGCAATCGACACCAAGTTTCTCTTCAGTCCTGGTACATACTTGACATCGGTCAAGGTAAGGCGAGATCCATGCTCCCTCTGAAAAATAACCATGCCTACACCTAAGACACTGTGCTTCTCATCATTACCCATTGCTCTGAGTATCTAGAGATATTTCTCCTCCAAAGTACTGAACAAAATTTTGTCACAGTGTTTCCAGGAAGACTAGGGTCTTTTCGATCGACTAGCCCTCTAGGTTTGGCAGCTACCCTAGAAACAATAGTTTAAAGAAATTCATGATTTCTTCCATGTATAATAGATAAGAAAAAGACAAAGGAACCAACGTGGATCTTCTGCTTAACTCCTTGCTTGATCTCTCTCCCCCTTGACAGAGCTTGCAACTCCTCTCCATACTTATCCCACTTGGAGAGTACCTGTAGAAACATAGTAACAAATAACCATCAAAGCATCTTGATCTATTATATCATAATCATTACAGAATTAGAAATATAATGAACATACAATGGCATTCACAAATAATAACATTCACAATTGCACATTTATATGGAAGAAAACTCGAAGAAATTTATTATATAGAAGGGAGAATTACAACCCAGTTGTCTAATTCAGCATCATCCTCCCAACATAAAGCCCTATTAACCTTATGAAATAGCAAGATCACACCAACAATACAATGCTCTTTCTCAAATACAAACTATCAGCACTTCCTTGCAAATTACAATATTCTAGCCTCTAGATCTCTCATATGAGGGATCCATTTATAGATATGTGCAAGGGTGTGAGTCATCTCTAGGTTTTTTATTAGTGTCATCCCACTTGTTGCATTTGGTTCACTTGGAGATTTCTTGGATCTCTTACTCATCCCTGGGCGAATTCAGAGAGGCAAGTGTCATAGGAGAAGTTTCTAGAAGATTCCATGAGTATCCACTTAGCAAACTGTCTCGGACATTTGTCCATCCTTGCTCATCACACCGTACAGAAGGTCTCATCAATATGCATTGCACCTGGTTAGTGTGGAAGTCAGTATGGATCACACCCTGGCAATGGAGTAGTGAGTATGGCCCAGTTTAGGCCAATTCTGGATGGTTTTTCAGGTGGAACTTTTGGGGAATGATGTAATCAGTTGACCATGATCTTTTAGGGTATGAAACAACTCTTTTAGGGTTTAGAAGAGACATATTTTATCAACATATAAGATTGGGGTTGAAGTGCCCAAATATGTCTATAACAGTTGCCCCCTAAAGCATGAAATCATAAATCTTGATGTCCGGTGAAATGCTTTATCATGAGGATTCGAGGTTTCGAACTGGAAGGTGACCTATATAAGATACAATACAATACATCATCATAACATAATTTTCATGATCTAGTTGAGGCAGACATTCCCATGCTCAACTTTATAAATTCATTTCATGTAAATAGAACAGATAATCATCTACAACTGCAGACTGGTGATTCTTCATATGTAGAGTCATTATCCCTGGCTTAGATGACCATCTGTGCAACTTCAATGTACATTTGATGTCTTTATATCCCTGAATGTATCGCAGCTTGAATGGATGAAACTAGATCCAGGGTCTTCAAACTCATTCAATCTTCACCGATGTATAAGTCAATCCATGTGAAGAGATGTTCTGAAGTCGAACATGGAAGGACATCACCTGATTACCAGCCAATAATGTGAGCTGTTAACAGACATGAGAGGAATCACCGATAATGATAATGATCATCAAGGTAATACAGTACAATTCACGTGGTGTAAATATATGATCAGATTTCGAACATCATGCAAAATCTTTCCGTCAAAGGCCATTGATGTCAACCTGTCACTGGAAGTGAGAAACTTGCCATTGAGGCATGCAAGCTTCAAAGTACTGAAAGGGTTGTTTCTAAGTCAACTTCTTGGATAATGAGCTGATGTCAACAAGAAGTGACCCGTCGTAGGAGGGCCTTAGTGTATCCCACATCTATGACACGAAATGAAGCAAATGATTTTCTGGAGGTGAAAACAATATGATGATGCAAGGTTTAGGAATGACAGTCATGAAAATGAATGTTGAAGGTACTGCAGTGGATGAGGCATTAACTGGGTTTGTGGTTTCTCAACTGAATGACTTCTCTTGAACATATCGATAAGATTGAGATGGATTGGTAGTGTTAACCCCAAAAAATGCATGAAAGACCAATGGTTAAATAACCGGTGAACGGAATAACCCAACCTGACTCAATCATGGTGATGGAGTGAAAGTGTCATGTTCAAGAGCGACCTGCTACCATAAAATTCCTCAAGTTTTCTTCCCTTTTTCCCTAGTCATTGCTGACCAGTACCTCTTTATTTTGTCAAGCTTGAGGAGGATAACATATGCTTGTTCTATAATTTTCCCTTCGGGCAAACCTGTCGCTATGTTTTAAC
>APFE030894449.1:2962-28945 GCA_000404065.3 Pinus taeda | reverse complement strand
CCAATGTTGTATACCTTGGACAACTGAAGGATCCTCTGCATCTCATCGGTTAGTCTTGGAGGAGGTGAGCTCAGGAGCAGAGACATGGCTGGGTGGATAAAAAGGTCTATAAACTCACAATAAGTGTATGGAGAATAGGCTCTGCAGTGAAAAACTGAGGTCCAATACACTACTGACCTTGGATTTCCTTGTGCATCCACTCTTTTCATAGCAAAGGAAAATTTCTCATGTTGATAGTATAAAATCAAGTGGTAGATGTAGGAGGAGTATCTGAACACCCTTTCCCTTGATAGGTTCATCAATTGCTCATGCATTTTGTCTGATATATTGGTGGCATAGTCATAGCAGATTGGAGTTTTGCAAGGGGAAACATGAGCATCATTACCAGTACAGTTTCATCAAGATATTCAATTGAGTTATAACCCAGAATGGGACTGATCATATCTGCAAGGTCCCTGCCCAATGGGTTGAGGTAAACATGCAAAATGGGAGGGTACTGCACAGTCTCAGATTTAATATATAATTGGTTGAACTTGGTGATCTGAGCATCTGCCATCTTAGCTCCTTGATTTATCAGATCAAAAAGACAAAGGAACCAATTTCTTCTCAGTCTTGAATTGCAGCATCTCTCTGATGGCCTCAGGGGTAATATAGAAAACAACTGAGCCTGAGGGGTCAAGCACAGCTCTCTGAGTGGGATCATAACCTTCAGCACATAGGTGAATTAGGTCAGGAAATTGATTGACCTGAGGAAGCTTGAGGATTGGGAGGAAGGAATCCCAAATGCCCAATACATCTGTTCCAGTCTCATGTTTGGCCTTTAATTCATTTAGCAGGTGGATGTGGAACTTGCTTTTCATTAGAAATTCCTCTGAGATTTGATAATCCAAATCTGCTAAAGCCTGCCACTACAATTCTCTCTAAGGGGCATTCAAAGGGGCAATATTGAGGGCCACAGGTGCTACTGGTGTATCCATAGTTGCTTAAAAACTTTGCTAATAGGTGAATTAGTGTTACTGTGCAGAGTAACGGGAAAGAGTGTTTCTTTGAAGGAGAGGTGATTTGTCGAGAAACAGAGGACGAAAGGGTAAACTACAGCAATTGAAATACTGCACACAGCACTAGAGAAAGGGAAAATACTTGTGTTTAACAGACTTCTTTCACAGTAATTAGGTGTAATTTCGGGTTCCCTGTTCAAGATTGCGCGAACAGAATGTAGGTTATGAGAAAGCTTTGGTAAACAAGGCTTAGCTGGTGAATTTCGTCTTTATAACTTCAAATTTGAACTAGGCACAGGGGATTTGCCGGTGAATTATATGTTTTTCCTGTGTTTAAGTTAATTTCAGCTATTTGTAGACAAAACCAGGCGCAGAGAGGATTCGCAGGGATAAATACCTGGTAAACTGACAGTCCGGGTCACAAATGCAGGTGGGTTGGCGCGTCGATGGTCTCCAGGTTGAATTCAGCAGGTTGGCGTGAGCTTGGACGTAAAATACATGCAGACGACAATACAGAAGTTTTTGCAAAAAGTGCAAAAAGCACGAAAATTTGGCCAAAATATGGAGTTTTTGGAACATTGGCGCCTTTTTCGGATGACATCAGCATGACATCATCGGGTGGGGTCAGGGTCGGATGACGTCAGCATGACGTCATCAGGTGACGTGGCGGCTTATGAGTGGTCCACGGGGATGTTGAGGTGGCAGACAGGTGGGGCAATGGCGGACGGGGGCACGAACGCGGCGATGACGTAGCAATGACGTTGGCAGTGACGTTGACAGGCGGGTTGGCGGAAACCGGAAATCGTAGGTGGTATGATATCGCACCACTTTTGATACAGAAGTGGAGTTGTCAGAGGGGGCTCCGATACACTGTGGGGGCGACGTGTGGCCGAGGCCTGACGTCACCTTCTGACAGATATCGGAAGCTAAATCACGGATGTCGGGGCCGGTCCGATATGCATGTGGATCGTTAGATGAAAAGCGCCCGATCGGACGGTCGACGGGTCAATGACCTGTCCGGACGATACGGCGTCGGGCAGGTAATAAAATATGATTTTTCATGGGATTTGCGCCCGACGAGACCTTTAGAAATATTAACGAATTTGTATGGTTTTTCAATGTATTTCTTTATAAAGTCGTGCATAGCTCCGAAACATAGGATAAGTCGGAAAAGTGGGTTTTTTCAATGTATTTTTGCCATTTGAGCGGGTTAGGGGTGAAATTGGTTTTTTGCAAAGTTTCTTAGGCAAATGAAGGGTTGAATGGGATAAATGATTTCTGAAGGAGGAAAAGAGGTAAGGCTTGGGGTTCTCAAACTGGCCAGGTGTCAATTTGATTCCCTAGTAGTGAACATATGGCTATAATGCCAAGGGGGGGATATTTATAGAATGTTTGGGGTTTATACACCATGGTGTTATAATAGTAGGGAAAGGGTGACATAGGGAATTTAGATAATAGAAGTTAGGAGTTAATATGGAGGGAAAAGGTGAATGAGGTGTGATATCACTAAGTTTATTTGAAAACAACTTAGCTTAGGGAGTAGATCAAAATGAAAAGAATTTTGCACAAGAAATGTGGCTCTTAAAGGAAACAAGAACCAACATAAACCTTGAATTCTTTCACAAACACAACTGGTGTAGGGATGTTAGTAATGAGTGCAAAAACAAGGAAAAAAGGAAGTTAGACATGCTCCATTGTGTTGTTTTCCTTATATTGACCAACAAGATTCAGTTTGAAAGGAATACCACTTCTGCAACCCCATCTACCTACCCATCGACTTGCCTAGCATTTTTTGTTTCTTCTTGGAGGGTGCACTTGGACTTGTAGACCCTTATGTGCCTTTTCTTTTCCATTGGCTTTTTCTTTTGATTTCCTATCTAACACTACCCTTATTGCTTCAAAGGCCCCAGATTAAGCAGTTGGGAACCTTAGCTTCTCTACCTAACTATTGGTCTGCCAAGATTAAACAGTTTGGACAGAATTCTTTCTCTATTCTACAACAGAAAATTGAAACATGGCATGATCCAGATTAGACTGTTGGACCATCCATAAAAATTTAATAAACATGAAGGCATGTACACACCTTGCCTTGTCTTGGAAATATGGGATCTTTGTATCAGCAAAGTAGAGCATATTTGGCATTTGAATTTTCCAATCATGAAATATGAAACCTATTGGTATAGGTATCCAACAGAATGGTGGGTCACTAAGATAGTGCAACCCAAAAATGTCGAGAGTAGTAGGGATCAATCAATTCATGAATCCAAACCACTGACCAAACAAGGGAATGGTGCAATGGATACACAAGAGGAGGATATTATGCAGGTTAGAGAGGAGGAAGTAGAAATAGGCAAGGGAAGAAAGAACCTCCAATGTGCAACCAAAGCGAAAAGCCACTAAATCATTAAACACTTAAGGAAATTCATTCACTGATGATGACATTGAAGAAATATTAACAAAACAATAGTGTGAGAAAAATACGTAAGTTATTTCAAAATGAAAAGAGGGCCATCGCACAGATGGGAGGGAAAAACAAGGTATGAGCACAAGGCATTGAACCATAATTAGAATTGCTAGCAAAACTATGTCCTTCATATATCACCAAGGGATGATATTTCCTTCACCATATAGAATTTATTTTATCATAATTGACACAGGACTACCTAAATCAATTACAATATAGTATTTCCAAAGAGATACAACTTCGCATTACAATAACAATGATGGAATTGACAAAGTTGACCACCATGTGTGATGCGCTAAAGACAAAAAAAATGTGGTTGATGGTCAAGAGGGAGAAAGAATAACAAAGAGAATAGATGCTAAGAAAATCACTTGAGGAATCCTATTGTAATATTTCATAGGAACCTACAAAATTAGACATGCCAACGAAGGGGAAACTAACAAAGATTAGAGAGGCTATATAAGACCTTAAAGTAGAGACTGTAGCACTGGAATTACAGATGAATCTTTCCACTGCATCAGAAGAATTAGAGCATTGTGAAGAGGAACATGCAATGCTAAAAATTGTCAAGCAACTAAAAATATTGGAAGAATAATGTTGCGATTGGAATGAGAAAGGACAACAGATATGGACAAAATTGAAAAAAATGCAGAACATAATTACTTAGCATGGAAAATCCATTGCGCATGAAATATCTTAGAATATCCAAGACAACATCAGCACCTTACAACCTAATGAGTGTCGAGAGGCCACGAAAAAAAAGGCACGGTTGTTAAACACCTGAATCATAGACACTGAGGAAATTGAGACCATCCATCAAATAGTCAAGAAAGTAATGTGGGATAATATAGAAATTTTAAAACCCCCATGATGGTTGAGCTAGAAGGTAATATCTGGGAACAAGCAGAGGACATCCAAAAAAAGGTCACTATAGTAACCCAATGATTGGAAGCACTCATTTTCGAGAAAAAGGAAACAATGCTCTTAGTAGCTTGACAAGAAAACTAGATGGCTTAGGAAGATCCATGGGTGAGTGTTGGTGGCCTGTTTGAACAACATTTTGTTGGAAATAATACTGAGAGGGGGGGTGAATTAGTATTATTGGATCAATAATTTAATTTTCAAAACCGATTTGTATACGCTACTTCAGCTCAGTGAACTAGCATGTATACACAACCGTACTTGATGCAACCAGCATATATGCAACGATCTTTTGATTTACCCAAATTATCATGTATTGAACTTTAATCAGTATATCGGGAATTCATTAGACAGTGCAGTAAAAACAGATTAAAGCATCACACATAAGAAACACACATGAACACCAAGATATAAGGTGGAAACCCAATGTGGGTGAAAATCACCTACTGCTGTCATCTTTGTCTTCTTTTAATAATAAGAAAATTATTTTTACAATTTTTGTACTGGTGCAGTCTTATACCAGTGTGCAAGCTTCTACCTACAGAAGGCTACAACCTTCTCTCGTTCTCTAGCTTCTACTGGAAGGGAGCTACAACCCCCTAGCTCTTGTACTAGCCTTTATGTTTGCTTAGTACATAGGCACCGACCTGCAAAAGGCTACGACCTTCTCTTTTTCTTCTAGGGACCACATTTCATAAATTTTTAGACTGGATCCATCAACAACATCATAAGTGTAATTCAATCATCAAATATATCTACATCAACCAATCACCTTTTGAACCAACCACAATCGAATCAATCAATCACTTTGACAACCCATCAATCTGATCATTTAGAATACTGTCACCAGAATACAGTAACCAAAAACTAGACCAGAACCCAAAACTCTGCAACAGCAAACAGTAGCAACTAAAACATATTTTATAAGGTATACGCTACTTTCATGTGTTAAACCTGCGTGTATACGCACTTTCCTCAAAGCCAACCAGCGTATACATCTGCAAATATTAATTCATAATTTTGCAGCTATACCAGACTTCAGTTATACCTAGGTCATATCATTTATAGAATAATATATGCATCAGTATTCATATCTAGAATATTCATGAGCAAAAACAAATAATGATAGTTCATTTTACGCCTTAAGATCTCAATCCATCATTAGATCTTATCCTCCATCAACCACTAAGGTTCCTCCTTGGTTCAAATCCAGCAATGAACCATAACCCAATAACCTACATACTAGATCTCACACTTCATCAGATATTCAATGCTTGTGTGCATTGGCCTAATGATCTTCTCCTCCTTTTATAGTTTTAGGCCTTTCTCAATATCATGGACCAAAACCACTTAGGACCAATACCTTGGATCAAATACTTAGGGTCAATACCTTGGACCAAATACCATGGACCAAATACTTCGGACCAAAACTTAGTTTTCCAAGGTATATGCGCTTTTCTTTCTGTGAAAGTGCGTGTGTACGTTATATGCTCCTTTTATTCTGTTAACCTACGTGTATACGCGACTTGGTCAATGGTGAACCTACGTATACCTCTATTTCTTCATTCTGTGAAGACTGATTTGTAATTCTTTGTTGTTTTCCTGCTATACTCTGATTCCTTAAAGCTGCCCTACATTGCATTTTGTCACATTTGATATCTCTTATGTAGACTCATCTAGTTACCATATACAAGTGAGTTGTTCTGCTACAAGTGGGTTGCCATCAAGTACAACACATACATCATAATGCCAACACATTTTTAGGAAGGATTTTGGGATCTACAGAGGAGCAATGCACAAAAGGATTCCATGTATGAATGTAGGCTAAGGGTTAGCACATGGAACGTGGGAAAGAATGAAAAACTTTAGGCTATTTTGCGGGCTTTCCCCATGGTAATAAGAATTACCCATAGTAAAAGTAGGTTGTTTGTCGACTTTGTGCCCCAATGTAAACTTATAAATATTTAAATTTGTGACGTAATAAAAAAGATATACATGAATATAGACTTAGAGATAGACCATATTTTTATGATGTAACTTGATGGATTAGACTGGTGAGCCATGATAGTTGCAATGTAATGAAGGATTTTTAGAAGTAATACAAATCTCTATTTGGGTTCATTGTGTATTGTTATGCATTATGTTGTGAATGATCTAATCTATCTATTACACTCTATTAATGATTGATTTACATCACAAATTAGGTTATATTTAAAAAAATATTTTATATTGAGAATGAAAGCTATGGCATAGGATCCGTGTCTCCTTCATCGATGTAGAACTGTCCAGGTTCCTGCAATCCCTCATAATATGTCTCGGGTGAAACTTCACCTACTCGTAGGTGATACCGAAAGGGTCAGTGTTTGATCAGCTTTACTGGTTGTTTCACTCTAAACCTGGATCTACCCTCTACATGCCAACATGATGTAGTGCTCAAGAAATGGATAATATTCATGTGGTGGTCATGCCAAACCAAGAGAGTGCACCCTAATAAAAACTTCATCGAAAAAAAGAGATCAATAGTTTGCATATTTTGATTGAACCGATCCCTTGTCTTCCCTATGTTCATAATTAAATCTGCCCATTTTATAAGAACCTCCATATCTAAGAAGGGAATTCTTTGAGATGAACCTTCCCCCTCAGCGTAAAATCATGATAGCACAAAGCAAAGTCCTCCAGCCAATGGTGCATGTGTGTATTTCCTCTGTAAGTCTACTCTTGGTAATAGGTAGCACCTCTCCTAATTCATGTCCATTGACGAGGCATAGGGGTGAGATCAAAGGGTCACAAAAAATTGAGTAGTGGCTAGGATATACTAAGTAGTTTAGGGATATGGGAGGAGTTCCATGTAAGACAAGTGCCAGATAAATAAAGCCATAACCAATGGGGCCTCCCAAGAGGGATACCTACAATGTTAGCACAAGAGAATGGGGATGAAGAAAGGTGAACACCCACAACCACTAAACTACCACCAAACACCAAAATAAGGGCTTATAGAGAGTCCACTTTGATAGCAGATCATGTAGTACAATGAAATTGATAGAGGGAAGAAGAAGCAACATGAATGGGGAGAAAAGAAACTCAAGGCCAATAGAAGTATAAAGGCAGTAGGGAAGAAAGCTAGGGCTGTTGAGAATAGTGTGGGAAGACCTGCATAAGCATCCAACAATAGAGGAATGATAAAGGAAAAGGTTAGACCTCGAGCCCTAGAACAAACAAGGCACTGACCAACCTACAAATTAGCAGAGAAAACTAGCTATAAACAATTCTGAGAGGAAACAAAAAATTACTAATTCCTAGTCATTACTACAAAGCAAGGAAGGAAACAAATTTCACAAATTATTGATATACTAGCTAGTTAGGTAGCTTCCCTACATTTAATACCACATTGTGGTCTCTCCAAATACATAGCCAAATCATCTCTACCCCATAATATGCATACACCAACCAGGAATCCCCCTGCAAGAACCCCGCCACAAGAACAATATCGATAAAAAATTTAGACTTAGAGTCATGGGTGGAGTCTTAACTCATGTTTCCATCACACAAGTGACAAACTCGAGTATAACACATACTGCATGCCACCAGCACCATTATGACTCCATTCCTTTCATGGTTTGGCATGCCATAATAACCACCCACTTGTCATAACTTCTCGCCATTTAACATTCATGGGGTGTGCTACCATGTCCCTCAGTTTGTTGGCCATGTGGGATGGTGGTAGCCAACCCTCCCCACCCCAAATCCACCTTCTACCTTGATTTTCATCCCCATCCAGGGCATTAATATTATAATTATTAAACACCTAGGAAATTGTAAGTTATATGATACAAAAGAAGATGATAATGAAATTAATTTCCTTAGTAATATAATACAAACTTGAAACAAGTTTTAATGAATGTCATAACTAATTACTTGTCAAAACCTTTTCACTTAGCAAAATCGTAACTATAATTATTTTTAACATTTTTTATACCATTTTTAAATATAAAAATGAATATTATGAAAAAACGTTTAATATATTGTCATTATTTCTTTAATAAAATTTATATATTAAATTATATAAATAAGATTATAAATATATATTTTATTTATTCAATAAATCTTCTTAATTTTCAAAAATAATATACATTATCACTATCGCAGCCTTATAAATTAAATGATTAGTAAACGTCACAGGTATCAATTTATGATAACATAAAAACACTTTCCCTATAATACATCTCTAACATTCCCTAGAATAAAAAAATAAAAGTCATTTAAATTATATCTTTATTTTTTATTTATTTTTTATTATTATTATTATTAACTATAAAAATAATTAATCTAGAAGTTAAACATATATACATTTTGAAAAACATGTAACAATATTTGTAATCATGGACATTCACCCCCCACTTTACCACAATCTAGATTCACCCAAACTTTATCATGGAAATTACTATCTTGTAAATAATTCTTGTTATAATACCATAGGCTTTACTGTGAATTATTAATACCACATCCCCAATATGACATGTGTTGCTATGAAATTTTCTTTAATCAATTAATGAGATAAATTAATTAAAAGAGCATAACTAACTTGGAGATAAATCCTAACCTTTAATCTGTGAATACTACTATGAGTATTTTGGTATATTCCATGGAGATTAAATCTTCACCTTCCACCTAATAATTATTGATAATTAAATTAAAATTGTGGAAGACTTATTTTGAAATACACATGCCTATCCACGTGATTATTTTATATATTCAAATTAATTTAACATTATCACAATAATAATTTTATCCTCCAACATTTGATCAAAAATATAATTAAGTGGCCTTCATTTCGAACTTAACTCTGAAAGAAAAGTGCTCATGTTGCGAGTTATATGGTGTAATTCATTCCTTCCCCCGTTGCAGGTGGGATTTCCTCTGGAGTCTTACGACATCGAGGGGTTTGTGCATGGTAATTCAGTTGCTTTCTTAGAGGATTTCTTTCTGGCTTTTTTGGAATTGGGCCTTTATGTTCTAGTCAGTGGAGTTTATGTGGTTTGGTTCTATCCATGGTCTATTTTGGTAAATGTCTATTGCTTGGATAGGAAATTAAGGAGAGAGTGGGATGGCGATTTAATGGGCATTGTTGGTCGTGATGTCGTATTTTTTCCTAAGATGATGTTGCTTCTTTTGGAGATGGGCTTTCCTCCTATAGCAACTACCACACCATTTTTTGTCCACTATTTCTCAAAGGTTGGTTCATCATGGGTTGTGCTCTTTGGGGTACTCACTAGGACTCTTAGATTTGTCTACTTTTCCCCTGGTCTTAAATTTGTTAGTGGCAGCTATGTTTGGTGTTCTGTAATTGTTAGATTTTGGCTTCATGAATTGTGGACTGTGGAATATGGTTTGAAGTCTTGCCTTGTTTGACCATGCTTGGAGAGTTTAGATGTCTGGATAGCCCACTTGGATAGCCATTTGCAGTGCAATATAAAACCTCCAACTCCTCCAAGTTCCAACGCCAAAGATCCTGCTCCACCAAAGATCTTGCTCCAATAACTTCATCAAAAGCCTGATTTTATGTTGTGTACTTCAGTGGCATTTCTATTTGTAGTTCCCTAGTTGACAGGCTTGTTTACTTACAACATTTTCTTTATCCTTGTTATGAGATTGAGACTGCCTATGGTGAACTCAAGAAAAATATGGACAACTAGTAGTTATATCTTTGATGTTTTGATATTTTGAGGTGATACCAATTAAATTCACAAAAAAAAGGTAATTTCCTGAAAACACAACAACGTAAATAAGTTCATAACTATTCAACCACATGGCCAAGCACTTAATGAATTCCATCTCAATATTTTAAGGTTGTAGAATTAATTAGTTTATTTTTAATGTTTTCAATAAGAAAGTTGTAAATTTTATTATACTTTTGACATAATTAATAGTGTAAACCAACCTAGATCCATATCAACTGCAGATCTACTAAGCACCGAGAGGGATCAAATTTCTTTTCACTTTAAAAGAGCTTTGCATCTCAAGAAATTTGATCTCTCTTGATGCTTGGTAGATCTGGAGTTTAGATGGACCTAGGTTGGTTTAATTATTGTTTATAATTAATTATTATTATTATTTTCAGTCAAAAGAGAAGCATTATATTATAATTAGTGAAATCCAGAGTACAAAAATAGACTACACAACCCCCTTGGCTTCGCTACATCCAAAGGTGAGATCAAGGGGTGTCAGAGATATTAGAATATTTAACCATACAATCATTATTTATGATAGGCTTTCAAGCCTTACATAACAAAAATACAAGAAAAAGGACAAAGAACTTGAGATAATCATGTTACAGAGGGTGGTCAGGATGAAGTCTAGGAGGAACTACTAGGAACTCATCCCACTCATGCATATGAAAGCCAATGTTCTCCACTCAGGTCTATAAATCATGAAGGTGGTCATTGAGGTGCCTTTGGTTTCAATGGTTGCTCTTGAGTAGCTCTAGAGTCTCAATGAGGCAAAATTGAATGTCATTAATGTAGGCCACCAGTTCATTCCAGTCTTCATAACGATGCTATCTCATGATGTCCAGGTTGGCTTGGACACCTATCAGTTGATCTACAATGTTTTCCAGCGAGGATGGAGCCTCCACTCTTCTTGGTGAATGTCCACGATCATGACCGACCTCACCTACTCGTTCTCCGCTGGCCGCGTCCTCCAAAGCCAAGTTTGAGTCGCTAATTTGTTGGCCAACATGGCCTTTATGCCCACCTCCATGATGGGGATGCCCATGCTGACGGGGCATGGCTCGTTGCACCCAAAGACCACTAACCAAAATTACCAAAGAAAAGTCAACTACTCAGGAGGAATCAACCACCGGCACACACCCGAGAATATGTGAAAAATGCCAAAATTTCCCCACTATGGCTTCACAATTTTGTTGAAGCCAGGTCTCCCAACAAATCTGCACAATTAACACTTCCCCAATTCCCCTGAATGACCTTATTCCTCTAGTAGCCCACCACCATACTAGGGGAGGGCTAGCAACAATGCTCAGCCCAAAAGAACACAAATGCACACCTAACAGTTGAGCCAATACCATAACAGATGTAACCAGGAAACAACTAATGAGGGAATTGTAGGCTTCCCGATGACCAATTACACCCCCACCCTTGTGGAATTCTCCAGAGGGGCACAACAAAAGTTGGAGCCACCGCACACCCTGGCTATCCTTTAGAGAATTTTTCTTCAAAATAAGAGTGTTGTTATAGACTAGGCCACCCCCTCCATAAGACAATGGGCATCGTCATCTTATTAGCCACCACTAGGAATAACAACACAGAGAAAGACCAAAGCCAAATGTATTCTATCGCTTGGAGACCACCGAGTACCCACCAGGGTGTTGGGTTGTGTTATATTCTTTTCATGACTACCCAACGCGCTACCGAGGCGGTCACGGGGGGGCGGTAGCCCCCTTGCACGTGGTCCAGGACAGCGCCCTGGGAATTTTTTTTCGACTCTATATTAGGTGGGCAGACCTACCTATGGTTTTGTGCATGAATTTCGCACATGGTTTTGGGCATGATGGTTTTTTGTCCATGGTATTTTGTAGATTTGGTCAAGAAAAGTACAATTATGTTCTAATATAAGATTAATGGATCGGGGTTTATGGATGTTTCGGCATGTATATATATGTATTGTAGCATTGAAAGGAATATAATGAAAAATCAATCTGGTAGTCCCAGTTTTGGGATCCAGGGGAAAATCTTTATGTATATTTGTTTTATGTTTTATGCTCTCACCATTGTTTATTTTTTGTTTTTAGAATTCATATGCAAGTAATTTCTGTATAGGGTTAAAACCTACATTTGGTATCATAGTTGCTTTGGCTTCAACGTGATGCCTTTGCTACTGAGGGGTTTTTGCTCAGGCTTGTGGTAGACCCTGTTCAATGGGAGATCTGTGGGATTGATTCTTGTGGTGAAAGAAGATGGCGAGTAGTGGAAAGATAGAGATCAAGAAATTTAATTGCCATAGTTTTGAGTTGTGGAAACTCAAGATGGAGGATCTACTGGTGGATAAAGATCAGTGGATTGCAGTAGATCCGGGTACTAAAAAAACAGCAATGTTAGCTGAAGACTGGGCGGAGTTGGATCAGAAGGCAAAGAGCACAATACGATTATGTGTCTCAGATTCAGTATTTCTGAATGTATCAGGGGAAGCTTCAGCAAAATATTTGTGGGACAAGTTAGGGACTTTGTACCAATCTAAGTCTTTGGTGAATAAAGTGTTCCTACGGAAAAAGTTTTATAACCTGAGGATGAAATATCACTAGTACAAAATGGCTAATTGGTTACTAAAAAAATGACTAAAATTTGCATATAAATGACCATTTTTCAGTCGATAACCAATAGTGGCTAATTTATGGTATCTTATAACACGACCAACTTTTAGTCGTATTTATCTAGTCATTAATTGGTTGTCTCAATTTTATCTGGTAGTATATTTAGTCATAAATTTGGTCATTAATTTAGTCACTAATTTCCACAATTAATGACCAAATACAAAACTACATTATCACCTGAAAAGAAAAAAAATAATAATAAAATAAAATTTAAAAAAAAAAAATTAAATAAATAAAATAAAAATAAAATAAAAATAAATAAAAATAAAAATATAAAATAAAAATAATAATAAAATAAAAAATAATAATAATAATATTTGATTAATGACCAAAGAAATATGACCAAAATGTTGGCCACATTATAAGATATTATAAATTAGCTACTAATAGTCATATATATGAAAATTTTAGTCATCATTTGAAACCAATTAATGACCAAAGAAATACGACTAAATTTCTGTCGTGTTATAAGATACTGTAAATTAGCTATTAATAGTCGTATATATGCAAAATTTAGTTTTAATTTTAATCACAAATTTATCATTTACAATAGTCATTTAATGTTTTTTGGTATTTTCATATTCATTATATAAATGACTAATTTAGCATTTATATTCATTTTATTTACTTTCATTAATAATCACCATAAAAAACTAATTTAGTCATTGTATATTCATTTAATTTGTATTCATCATTAATCAATATAAACTACTAATTTAGTAGTTTTAAATTTATTTTATGTGTTCGTTTTTAATCAACATAAATTAATTAATATGATTTTGTGACTAAATTAAAAAAACACCATACATTGTGCATACTCATCTAATATGAAAAAACAAAGTTACATATGTTAATTACAATACTAAATAATATCAAGTACCACTACAAATAATTTTAACCTCATCAATTATATTATTTGAAATGTCAAGTATTACAATACAATTTTCCAACTTAATATTAGTTGCACTACAATTTACACATGAAATATTGTTCCAACACTTCAAAACATTATCAATCTCTATGTGTGTCCCTCATATGGGATATTGGCTTTAAGGGTATCACTTGACCGATTCTTTTCTCTCTCTCTTTTTGTATATTTGTCGCTCCAATTTTCATCCAATCTATGAATGTCAGTGTCAATCCCACCATCATGGTTGGCAAGGCCCTCCTTCCACATTTCGAGTAAACCTAAACAAATAAAGTGATTTAAAAAAATAATATTTAGTTAAAGAAAATATGCAACACAAAGTTATCAATAAAAAAATATAAGTCTTCTAGTTTTTAGATACTAAAGAAACTCTAGATGACAGTGTTATAAAAAAAAATAAAAAAATAAAAAACTTATTTCTCCCAACTCTCTTCCCTCAATTGGATATGTCTTCACTTGGTTCGACTTGCAAATTTTCTTGACAAGACTCGGGAAATCCCTTTCAAAATGTTAGTAAAGTTTGTTATTACACCCTTCAAAATCCCTTTCAATCCATTAATGAAACTTCCTAAATGTGTGAGTGCATTGGAATAGCTATCACATGAATGCACTAGCCATGATCATGTGTCTTTTACTAATGCAAGGTACCAGTAGAATTAATTTCACCAAAAGAGAGATGGATTCCTAAAAATTAAATTATTATTGACATACATGTATATCTACATACAATGAAAAGGATTTCAACACGTGTTATTTAACTACTATTCAACTATCATATGGGGCACTTTTTCTAAGATTGGTTCAACTCTTACAAGGTCTAC
This sequence comes from Pinus taeda, assembly GCA_000404065.3. NCBI lineage: Eukaryota > Viridiplantae > Streptophyta > Pinopsida > Pinales > Pinaceae > Pinus > Pinus taeda. Next base: position 14,430 of record APFE030894449.1, on the reverse strand, counting down.
ATAAAAAAGGGAGATCTATTATATCATAAATATATAATACTTTTGGGGTAGGAAATACTCATACTTAATCTGTTCTAGATTTAACTATTTCAAAACGGCTTTGCAAATAACGAATTCAAAAAAATACATTAGCGTACAGTAAGGAAAAAATATGTTGTAACTTGCAAAAGACATATCAATTAACTTAAAAGGAAAACATGTAATTAACTAGATCATGCATGGACTAGGATAATAGCGTTCATACTTAATTGAATCATGTCACTCTGTGAGAAAGACTATGACCCAAGAAAAGTAAAATATCGAGCATGCACCAACTAAGGTACACTACAACTATACCATAAAAAAATTTGCAAAGCACAACGAAAATGATTAAAACAAAAAAGAATTGAATCGCAAAATAAGGGAGGGAAAAGAAGCACAAATGAGAAGTTGTAGTCCAAAAACAAAAATTTTGTGATAAAAAATACAAGAAAGACAACAAATGTCTTACTACTTGCTAACGTATTAAGGGAGCTATTCACCCACAAACTTGCACCCTTGTGACCAAACGATGCTTGACTCTTTCCTGTCTTGAACTATTTTAGCCACAAAATTTAGAGCTAGTTTCCTTTAGGAATAAAAAATTGCACATAATACAGTTCATATCATTCATAATCCATATCTTCAGTTGAGAATTTTTATATCATCTTAGATCTATAACTCATCTTCTTCAAAGAAGTCAATCCTAGTGTAAACACATCTAGTGTAAATAGAATGTGGAAGTGTGAACTCAACTCCTAAGATAATGTTGAAAGAGAGAAGTCAAAGTGGGTTAGAAAAGGAACTTGTATCTACCCTGGATTTATAGGCTATAGTCAAAACAAAAATATATGAGAATGTAGGATATGACAGAGCCACCAAGATTAGGGATCCCACAACTCTACAAAAGTGCAAATTTAAGACAAAATATTAGATTTCTCAATATTTAAAAGATTCTATAATAAAAGAAAACACTAATAACATTGGAAAACTATAAACTATTGCGCCCTTAGAAAAAACCAAAGAAATATTCTTTGCTATGAAATGGTTCCATTGATCCTATATAAAGAACAATATTTTGTAATGTAATCCTTTTGATTGTACCATTCAAATATACTTTTCTATACAACCATATTAATGAAATCAAAACTCATATTAAATATATTTCAACTGCAAATATAACTCATTATCATTTTACGATAAAAAGACTGGAGATAAACATGGAAGTTATTTTCTCTTCTACTATTTAAACTACAATTCAATGACTCTTGAAGTGGAACACACTCAATTTCCAAAAATTTATACCCATATTACCAAAAAAAGGCACACATTTCAGTCTACAGTATTCAATGAAAAAAGACTAGATGCCAATCAACACAAAAGAAAAAAGGTTACTAGATTAAAATATTTGCATTAAATTATGACCAAGAACTAAAGGATGATATAAATGATTGAAATGAAAAGGTAAGAGCAAAAAAGAGTTACCGCCACAACTACTGGAATGCAAACAACTTTGTCTTTCCCTTCAAAAAACATTAGTTGAGCTACATGTCATTTAAAAAAAAAAAATTAAGCACAATAAGTATCTTGAAAAGACACTGCAAATATAGAAAAAATGATTTGTTGCTGCAAGATCCCATACATGGTCAAACCTCAACAATGCAAACACTGAATTCAACCATATATTTCTGAATAAAAAAGATACTTTGTAAGAGACTTAGTTGACAAAGGGAAATGGTAACAAAAACACACAATAACCGACATGAATTTCCTTACATTGTGTGCAGCCAAAAAGATAAACCTTCTTCCCGTAAATTTCTCCACCTCCTTCAAATTCTTTTTGGATATCAGGCATGATGAAATAAAGACAACAATCACCACAAACATAACTTAGCTTACATAAAACGATGCAACGTTCCTTCAGTAGGTTTGGAATTTTGTAGACAAAGATAGAAAATTAATTTAATTTTCTATCTATTTCTTCAAGTTTAAGTTGTAGAAATGAAAAGAATGTTTTTCCTGAGCGATAAGAGAAAAATAGGAGAAAAATAGATCAAATGAAATCACATAACTCCAAGTTAGAGAAATCCTAGTTATACTTATAAACAGAATCCAGTTGATCCAACTATCAATTAACAAAGTTAACATTATTAATTGAATACCAAAATAAGGGACCACTTCATCTACCTATGCATAAACATCACAACACAATTTTTTAAAACACCAAGATCCGAAACAAAAAATATTCAGGAGTGCAATTTCACTTATTGACAAAGGTCATTAATGGCCAAATTTTCTAATACGTGTGTATCCACCTAAATTTTATGCAAACGTCTAGCTTATAGTAGAATGGACACAATGAACTTGTGGGTGAAACAAATAATCTTTTATATTAAGTCAAATTTTCTTTTGCAATATAGACACACATCATTGTCAAAATTGGTCATTATATCCTAAGACAATGCTCCAAGAAATGATTTTAGAATGGAAACATTCTTATGGTAGCCTCTCAAAATGTTTCAAACATCCTTCCCTTCCCACGATGCAAAGAACCCCTCAATTAGAGATAAGTTTTTCAAGCTCAAATCATTCTTATCCTTTTATAAGGAAAATATTGTGAGGAAACCCAAGGGTGCTTCCTTGCATTCATGGATGGCATCCCTAGCAAACTAATTGGGATAAACTAGTGTGCCTCACCATAGAAAATTTTAGGGGCGAATGTTCGCCCTTTGGCGAAATTGAGGGGTTTTAAATTTTTAGTGGGCGAATATTTTGTATCATAGTACATTTTTACAAATCACCTCAAATAGCCCACCTTATTTTAAGGGAGAGGGTAAAAAAGGTAAATTTAGCCCTTGAAATTAGGAGTTATAACCTTCCATTCACCCATTTTCAAGAATAGGTTTTATTTAAGTGAATCCATTCGCCCATTTTCAAGAATAGGTTTTATTTAAGTGAATCCTATGGGCCAAAGGCCCAAATACCATATTTATAAAAGAGGTATGGTAAATTAATGAAAATATAAATAAATTAGAGGTATGGTAAATAAATAAAGCCTAATTAATAAAAATATAAATAAATGAGAGGTATGGTAAATAAATAAAGCATTTTTTATATTTACTCCATAAGTCACCTTATATACATGCAAGGTTGTAAACAAATAAAAATATAAGTAAAGTGGACGTATGGTAAATAAATAAAATGTCTTTTTATACCTACTCAAAAGGTATGGTAAATAAATAAAAATATAAATAAACTAGATGCATGGTAAATAAATAAAACTTCTTTTTATGTTTAGTCCATAACCCTCGTTCTATTTATGAAGGCTCAAGAAAGAGGTTTTATTTATGGTAAATAAGTAAAGCCTAATTAATAAAAATATAAATAAATGAGAGGTATGGTAAACAAATAAAACATTTTTTTTTATTTTTTTGTATTAATACCATGCAAAAAAAACATTGTTAACCATAATATTAGTATTAATAAAACTAAAAATGGCACATGGTATTGACCCATGGTATTCACTTGGAATGTAGCCTATTTAAATGGGGGAATTAAACCAAAATAGATCCATCTTTACTCTGGATCTACTAACCCTAGAGAGGTATCAAATATCATGATATGCAAACTAGCATAGAGTGAAAAAATATTTGATCCGATCAAGAGTAAAAATGGATGTTGTAATTTAATGTATGTTAAACATTTTAGCTTGGTTAAAATAAAAATCAACTATTAATTTTTATAAATTACTAATAGTCATTTTTAAGCTCCACATTTATGATAACCCATGGTATTCATGTGAGCATAGACTATTTAAAGGGGAAATTCTATCTTAGATCCATCTTAATTCTGGGTCTACCAAGTGTTCAGAGGGATAAATAGATTTCATCCCCCTAAGAGTGGCAGATGTGGAGTTAATATGGATATAGGTTGATTTTTATGATAATGAAGATATTAAATAGACTTAGGAAATTATATTGTAAAAACATCTTAAGGTGAATGGTTAACGCATAGACATTGGACAAGTATATTTGTATACTTCTATTTTAAACTGAAACAAATCCAGGGCTAAAAGGAATGGATTGATTGCACTAATCATCCTTCTATAACATTCCAACATATGCTGGAGTAAATAGATTGTAATTTGGGTAATTTTTCTAATTTCAAAGGGGAACATACTTGTGTATTGGCAGCGTGGTTACGAGGTCCCTAGAAGTGGAGTAAACAGATTGTAATTTGGGTAATTTTAGGTCCCTAGAAGTGGAGTAAACAGATTGTAATTTGGGTAATTTTTCTAATTGCAAACAGGAACATACTTGTGTATTGGCAGGGTGGTTATGAGGTCCCTAGAAGTTATGAATTTGAATTTTTCTTGGTTTTATATATAGTATTAGGCTTTTTCTCATGCTTTCTCTGAATGGCATGGGTGAATTTTATCTTACACCCACTAGATTATCGATATGTAATTTCGGTAATTTTGATTTCAAAATATATTTTAAAGAAATGCAATGATTTCATTTGTGTATTCAATAAACACAAGATTTTATAATTGAGTAAAATATTCGCCATTCCTGGTGAGATATTCGTCCAAAAATTATATATACACATCATATTATTGATAAAATCGCCTTCCATTTTTCCTATATACCATGGAGATTCGCCCATTTATTATACATGTAAATTTAGGGGGGATTCTTAAAATTTTCCCTGGAGTGAGTCCACAAAGCTCCAAAAAAGGAGATTGGATTTGATTTGGAGCGCATGAAAAGAACATTCATGGAAGCGAAGAAAACCTTCACTAAGGCCTCTACCTTAGGAATTCAGGATAAGCTATCTGAAGAAATGGACCCCTCCATGCTTAACACGTTCTTGGAGACATGTATGAATTTGCTTCACAATGGCAAGGCCATGAAAGGATTACAGGAGTTGATAGATAAATGTGCTAATAAGGAAAATGCTCTTCAGGGACCTTGCGTAATCAGAGAAATTGGTAAGCATAAGGAAAGAACGGGGCATGAGATGAGGCTCACTACGCAAATAGGGGAGTATGAAATGGATCAAGTTATTATGGATTTGGGATCGGATGTGAACGTATTGCCTAAAAAGACATGGGAAAGAATGGGGAGACCTACACTGCAGTGGTCTTTGATTCAATTGAGGATGGAAAATCAACAAAAGATTATCCCCACGGGAAGATTGTAGGGAGTGACAGTAGATATTGAAGGCTTGAGCGCGTTGGCTAATTTTGAAGTGATAGAGACTTTTAATGACAAAAATCCCTACCCTGCACTCCTGGGGATCGATTGGGCTATTGATATGAATGGTGTGATCAATTTCAAGAAGAGGATGATGTCATGTGAAAGGAAGTCACTCCGCGTAGTATTACCTTTGGACCCTTGAGAAGGACCACACTATACTAAACTGGTCCACAATTACGAAAGTGACCATGATTAGGACCATATCTACAAAATAATAGCATGAGATAGATATTGGGTGAAACTGACAGTAGATGGATGCATTGCATGGGACTCCGAAAGTTCTTGCACATCAGATTCAGATGAAGAATTGGAGCACTGGCAAAGTAGGTTGTGTTGAGATTGCAACAAGATGATGGAGCTTAGTCAAAAGAGTCGCCTTCACTAAGTGGGCCCGCAGGCTAATTATGGCGCAAGTTCTATTTTTGTGATCACAGCAGGGATGATCACAGCCGGAGTGATCACAGCAGGAGTGACCACAGCAGGAGTGATCAAAGTCTATTTTTAGACTAGCTGTCAAAAATAGAAAATTCAAATATTATTGTCTTATAATAATATTTAGACTATAAAATTTATCTTATTCTCTTGGAGCACTTCAGTTTGAGCTATAGATGTGGTACATGTAGCTGTCAGAAGGAAATATGCTTTCTTTGTGGGTCAGTTGAGTTGTTGCATGCATGACTTCAGTTAGAACTCAATTAGTTGAGTTTGGTGGAGTTGATTGTGGAGTTGATGGAGTTGTGTTCAGTTTGACATGGTTAAACCAGTTGTAATTAGTCTAACTGCAAATAGACTAATGATGAGTTGTTAAACTAATTATTAACTCATAATGCAACTAAAGAATACATCAATTAACTCAGTTGCATGTTAGTACATGTTCAGTTCAGTAGGGACAAGTGTTAGAGGATCAGATTGCTATCAGTGGTGATTATAGTTGTGCATGAGGATTTGCACAATCAATGAGATTGAGTTATGCCAATGAGAATTGGCCAATACCAAGTGATTATAGCCTCTGCTCACGTGATTCCCAGTGTGAGTGATTCTTTTGAGGTAAATACGAGTTTGTTTCAACCATTCTCATCCATTCTTGTGTAGGTATTGATCAGTGGAGGCAGGCAAGCAGTTGAATAGATTTGGAGATCAGATCTGAGTTGTATTGTGTGTAATAGGTGGAGATAGTGTTGGATACTTGTGAGAAGTATTGACTATTGTAATGTTACATGTTCTCAATTATTAATATACAGATAGTGTGGGATTTTCAGCTGTAAGCTTTCCCCGGGTTACATACTGTGTTAATGTGTGCATGCTCTTGATGTTTTATTGTTATTGATGCTGCTATATTGATGATCAACGTAGAGGAGCTTATGTATTGTGTATGTATTCCACAATAGTACATGATTAGGATAATCTCCATTGAATATGTGTTTATTATTCAGAATTTCTACATGGTATCAGAGCTATTGATCATCAGATCTACTATACAGGAAGTGTTTACATTCTATTTCTTTAGGCAGAGTCTGTAATCGGGCCAGGTAGCCTCTGGATTCATCCTTCCTTTGGAAGGTGAGATATCTGGTGAATGCCCATACAGTTGATCTTTGTACAAGAAATACCTTGTTCTCATGAATTCTAGATTGGAAGTGGTTGAGTTGGAGCTGGTGGAATTTGAATTTGCAGCAGTGTTCTCTTGGTGTCAAAACTAAGATGTCTTTCACAAGATTGCGATTGGAGTATGCCCTTGAGGGTAGTACGAACTATATTGCATGGAAGGACAGGATGGAGGCAGTATTGCATGATACCAAGCTGAAGGAGTTCATAGAGACGGATGCCCCAAAGCCTACTGATGCTACTCAAGCTGATGCTTGGCAAAAGAAGACTATAAAATGTCGAAGGATTCTATTGGAGGGTGTGAAGGATCACATTGTGTCTAGCCTCCATAGAAAGGTTGTTTGGTCAATTTAGTGTGATCTAAATTGATATTTATATTGTCAACCCGGGGTTCGTAAACTGACGAAATGGGGTGTACTATATGTACTTAGATAACCATTTTCTTACGTTTTTGTCGTTTTAAGATTTTTAGTTTGTTTTTGGATTTTATTCTTTTCTTAATGTGTGGTGATGAAAGTGAAGTGTGAAGTAAAGTGCTTTGAAGAATGGCGGCAACCTTGATGAACGCAGCGAAGACTTTCGTCAGGTCCCAAGCTTCTCGGAGCGATGCGGCCAGGGCTCTTCGCTCCCCCTCGGTGCTTCTTCTCCCAGGCTCCGATACGGTGGCGGGCCTGCTCATCTTTTTGGATCCGTGCAGCTTTGGCATTGAGCAGGTCCCTGCTGCTAGAGGAGGAACAAATCTCAGACCCAGCATCTTCTACCAGATTTGCCTCGCTCGTGCAGGCTTTTGCCAGAAACCCCACAACATTTTCTACTTGGCCACAAATGGAAGCTACCTCCTGACCACAGCGCAGCAAGAGCTCCATCAGCTCGAGGGTTTAGATGTGTTTTTTCTGACGAAGCTCGCCCCCTGTTCTATCCCTTTTCCTCAGAACAGTATTTGGGCGGGAAGATGGGATACTTTTGCTGTTTTTTTGCCTTCGCAATAGTCCCAGTCTGAGCTTCACTCTAGGATTGGAAGCCCGGAGCTACAAATGCTTCTAGGAAATCTCACTCTCCGATCTTCTAGAAAATGCCTGTGCAAGGAGGATGAGTGGCAAGTGTTTGACGAAATGCAACAATCAAAACTGGCGTCTCGGAGTTGGTCTCTAAGTTACCAATGTGAGAAGCGGCCTTCGGCGGCAGTCCTAGCCCTGCATAGCCCAGCAGAGAGTGATGCAGCTACCTTCAGAGAGGCCCTGCCCCCTCGTGGGCCTCACCAAAAGACTAAGTTCGCAGGCTGCCCAGTGCAAGGATTTGAAAAACAGGCACAGATTGAATCCCAGACAAGTAATGTTTTTTCCACTGTCTTCTCGCCTCAGTCTTGTAGAGAACAGCAGATTCAGAAGCACTCTGAGTCCTTCCATATCTTAATAACACTCCTCTCAGGTAAAACTCTGCTCTAATGGGTGAGCTCTTCAGATCTTGTGCAGGACCTCAAACAAAAACCGGATCTCAGGGTGGGGATTCCTGCTGCTTCTCAAAGGCTCCTCTTCAAAGGTAAACAGCTTGGAGATCTCTTGCCCCTTTCAATTTACAATATTCAAAGAAATGTTGCCATCACTCTTTCCCTTCGTTTAAGAGGGGGGGCGGCTGGACAGTCATCTTCAGCAGTAGCATTCTCTTACAAAGATGTTGTCCATGCCCAGAAACCCAAGAATGCAGCTCCACCAGTCCAAGGTCCAAAACCTTTTTTGGTGGACAAGCTGGAGGAAACCCCCTCCATTGAAATAATGCATCCAACAATGGACAAGCAGTTCCAACTATTTGCCGAAAAGGGCATTATTTGCAGGTTCAACAGTCTATGGCCACTCACAACAGATCTCTACAAATGGGTTCACTCCAACTGGACCAACAACTGCAAGGTTCTTCTCTGCTCTAAAGGCTTCTTCATTGTGATTTTTGTTGACAGTGAGGATTATCAAAAAGCATTAACTAAGGGCCCTTGGTTTTGGGACTCAGCGGGTCTTTTTTTAACCCCCTGGTTCCCAAATTTTGATCCCTCCACAGCTATCATTACCAAACTCCCCATCTGGGTCAGACTTCCCAACCTCCCAGCTCATTTATGGCACTTTGCTGTGTTTGAAGGAATCGGTAACACTCTAGGCCGCTTTCTAGCCACAGACACCTCCAGAGGGGAAAAAGGCATCTACACCTTCACAAGAATCTGCACAGAAATAGACATGAGCAAAGGATTACCAGATCAGATCGTTCTCAAGATTGGAGACTTCCATTGGACTCAGACCCTGGATTACAAGAACACAGCGTTCCACTGTAGAAACTGCCATCTTACAGGGCACCTTCACAGATCGTGTCCAGCGATTCCAGCCCAAAAGAAGAAGGCTGCTCCCAAGCCGAAATCCAAAAGATGGAAGCCTTGTGACCCGCCCCCCATGGATGACTTTAGTTCTAGCTCTGATGAAGAGGAAGAGAATGAGGACGGGATGGAGGATTCGCCTGCAAAGGACTCGCCCCCAACAGGTCATGTGGAGTCCACGGCCCCTCCTCTCTCGCAGAAACGAACTCATGAGACATCTCCTTCGGATTCGGACAAGGAGATCTCTCCGTCAGCCCAGCTCAGTGTGCAAGTCTTTCCATCCAAGCCGGATCATCTTGGATGGGTTAAAGTTGGTAAGAAGAAAGGCAAAAAGGGCCAAACCGAGGTTCCCACCCAAGTTGGGTAGAACCCCTTCTCGGGCTCTAGTCTCTTAGTTAGCCTGTTAGTTTCTTGTTCAGCACTGCTCTATTCCTGTCTACTCCTCTAGGCCGAGGTGGATAGTTCATCCTTGCTGGCTGCCCGCTTTCTTAGGGGTTCTGTAGGAAGTCTTTTGGTCCAGATGTCATGTTCTCAGTAGAGCTCCGGGCTTCAATCTGTCTGGGCAGTCCTTTTGTACAATATGTTTGTTTTCTTAATACAAATGCTTACTTACAAAAAAAAAGAAAGTGAAGTGTGAAGTGTGTGGAATGTAAATGGTGATGATTTCTAAACTTGAAAAATGCTCAAAAGAAAGCTTTACAATAACTGAAATGAAACCAATTCTTAAGAGAAAAAAAAATGCATCAAAAAGCGAACTAATGGCAATGGCCCAGTATCCTTGCTGCTGAAAATGAAAAGAAAGCAAAAACTTGAAAAACAACTCAAACTTAAAGTAAAGCAACTAACTCACACTACTTGAGCTTTTTAGATCCTTTGCCCCTTGGCTCAATCTACCTTGGGGAAGTAATCATGAGCATAGCAAGCAATATGATATTTAACTGTTCAAGAAAGTAAATTGCATAAGGAAACTAATCACACTACTTGAATTCTTCAAATCCTTTACCCCTCAGCTCAATCTACCTTTGGAAGTAATCATGAACATAACAAGCAATATGATAACTAAATGTAAAAAGAAATTAATCACACTACTTAGACTCTTTTAGTTCTTTACCATTCAGCTCAATCTAGTTTATGGAAAGTAACTATGAGTAAGTAATATGAAAACTAAATCACACTACAGTTAGTGATCTTCTGATCTCCTGCTGATATAGTCATTTGACCACAGAAAGAAATCATAAATTGTTAAGCAATATGACATCTAATTTAGCAGAAAAAGAAATAAACAAATAACAACTTGAAAAGGACAATGTTGAATGTAAATTGCAGAAAATAAAGGTTAGCAGGAAGGACAATATGATCACATATGCCAAACGTTATTAAAGAAAATGAAAGATTGCCCGAGTTGCCTAAGAGAACCTGCAAAAAGCACTCATCAGTTTACAAAGATAAATATATGAACAACAGAAACATAAAGCAACATATTATGTACAAGCTAACAATAAAACAAAAGCATAATGAAACAAAACAAATACTTTACAGGGCTTCAACGTGCAGGGGCCCTCTGCTACTTCAGCCAATCAATTAATCACAAGACTATCTTCAGAAAGGTCTACTCATGTATTCAAATCAGCAACATATAAAACAGTGGGGTGACAAAATAACCAGCAGCATCTTGAAATTACATAATAGTTCAGAATTTCTATGCATCCAAAAGTCTCCTTACAATGTTTGACAACGCATTATTTATAATGTAAAAGTTCTACAGTTAACTAATCAACTACTTATGCTATTAACTGCGTGCCATAGACACGTAGATCTCTGCAGCCGAGATCTAGTGTAACTGTCGTTATGCTTCGTAAATCTTTGGAGTGGTTGGCTGTTAGATTTATTGTTCAAGAACGATCCTCAGGTGCGCTGGAGCCTCCATGAGCTGGCAACTAGGCCACGTATCATTCACGTGCCCAAAACAGTGACGTGCCACCACTAGACTCTTTGGTTGGCCACGTCTTTGACTTTGGTTGACCGCAGCCTCTAATGGGTGATTTGGCCAGTTCGAAGGGACACGATCGATGTACATGCTATCTGGAGCTTCTCCATATAGCTCGTTAATTTAGAAGACACCTGGAGCACAGCTTTTAACAAAATAGCTGCAGAATCCTGTGCTGGCTGCGGAAACTGACAAGTTTCCGCAGCTGCATGAACAAAAGACTAAACCAAACAACAGACATCAG
>APFE030894442.1:2099-17808 GCA_000404065.3 Pinus taeda | reverse complement strand
AATATACCACTTAGCAGCTAAGCTAGTGAGAGTCCTTTGGAAAAGGTGGAGCCGGATGGAATCGTCAAGCCACGAATTTGACGAACACTAAAGGTGATAGGTCATAATGTGGGCTTGAGGGTCTTCTCCAGCTTTGCCATCGAATTTGGGACAATCACCGGGAATCTTGGTTGGAATTGGTGGCCATAATGGATTATGAAGGATAGGATCATTAGTCAATTTGGACACATCCAACAATTCCAATGTTGCTAAGAAGGGTAACTGAGGATTGAAGGACATCTGGGGCCGCGGATAAGAGGTAGCACCAGAGTTCCAACCAGTTGCTGGTTGCCCCCATTGATTTTGTCCAGACGGACCTGGTCCATAAGGGTTTTGTCTGTAGGGATTCTGTCCATAGGGGTTATAGCCATAACCGGACGGTTGACCCTGGATTTGCCCCCCAGCACCCCATTGATTACCAACTTGGCCTACAGGAGCAACATACTGTTGTTGGTAATTCTGATAAGGAGCAACCTGCATTTGTTGATAATTTTTGTATGGGGCAAACTGAGCTTGCCCCTGGGGTTGCTGGTAACCATAAGGTTGTTGGGCTCCATACTAAACCTGGGAACCAGGCTGCACTTGGTAAGAAGGTTGAGATTGAAACCCACCTTACTCATGAAGACCAGTTTGGGGCTGGGGCTCAGCCTAGGGCTAGAAACCAGGTTGAGCTTGAGAAGCAATAACCATTTGCATGCCCGGTTGAGTAGGCCCAGAGAGATGTCCTTGAGAGGATGGAGATTGGGCCACCTGGCCGGAAGGTTGCCTTGGTTGAGTTTGGGATGGACCCACTTGCCCAGAAGGTTGAGCTTGCTAGGTGTTAGGTTGTCCTTGTACAAACGAGGGTTGTCCTTGCAGAACAGATGGCTGAGCGGATTGGATGGTTGGTTGACCTTGGGGTTGACCAAATTGTCCAGATGCAGTGGGTTGGGCTTGCTGTATGTAAGGCTAACCTCCCTGCCCAGAAGGGTACCCTTGCTGGATCCCAGGTTGTCCTTGTTGCACATAAGGTTGTCCTGGATTCCCATAGGGTTGATCGGAAGGGTATCCCTGCTGGACTCCAGGTTGTCCTTGTTGCATATAAGGTTGTCCTGGATTTCCAGGGGGTTGCCCAAGATAAGTGAAAGATGGACCACTGTAGGCCGAAGGTTGTCCCTGAAACGGTTGTCCTTGTGGGCCTCCAAGCTGCCCTGAATAAGATTGCCCATAATACTGCTGCCCATAAGAAGGCTGCATGTAAGACGACTGACCTTGATAAGATGGTCCTTGATAAGACGATCCTTGATAAGACGACCATTGATCTAAAAGGGGCGCTTGGCCACCACCATAACGAGTGGTACCCCAAGCAACACTTAACGGGACTGAGACCTTAACCGCAGGCTGAGATGGCAAGAATCCAATATAAAGATGATGCCCTATGGGATCATAATAATGATTTGGACCGTGCATGCCCGGATTCTGGATGGCTTGCAAATACTAATTATATGCCTCCCCTGCTGGAATGGAACCAGAGGAAGGTGGGGCACTAAGTGTAGGATTGACAACTCCGGTTGTAGGTATCGACTGGCCACTATTTACTGAACCGTGGGACAGACCAGCAATAGTAGTTACAATCGAGGATGCCATAATGGCACTAACAACATGTGCTGAAGACGCTACACAAACAGTCAGAATAATCGGGACTAAAGTGACAACTGTATTATGAACTTGTGGAATAAAAGATCCCGTAGTGGGAGTGATGTTGTGATCCCACATGGTACCTGAGGAGGAGTTCCTAGAACCCATAACATCCCTCAAAGCCCTATAACGTACGGGCAATGTGACATTGAGAGGGGTGACAGTGAAGGGTGGGGTTACGGCCGAGACAGGAGTTTCGACACTCATCACAGCGGGTGTCTCACTCGCGATGGGAGATGTGTCATCCATGTCAGAGGAAGACATTGGGACCAAAACACCAGTAGGAGTAAAAGGAGTATCCTCTTCGGAAGGCTCCCAAACAGGGTTCCAATGTAGATCATCAAAATCGTCTTCTGGAGCACGAGAGTTCAACGGTTGGACACTCGGAATAACAGGGAAAGTGTCACTATGAACCGGTGTCTCAGGTGCAGTAGAAGAAGGAGACCCTTGGTCACTACGGACGGGAGACGGGATCGATGATTCTGCTAGGATGATTCGATTCAAAAAATCCTAGACAAACTAATGAGAAAAGACCCTACTCAAACTAACGCAAACAAGGTCTAACAGGGTAAGTGTGAACGTGGTCGAATAAATTTTAAGACATAAGGACATAAATTGAACTTTTCATCTTTAAAGAGTCAAGAAAAGGACAAAAAGATGACTCTAGTCGCCTTCGAATGTTTAGTGAGCCCGAAGTGACAAATGCTCAAGTGAGCCTTTTCTTTTAGGGAGTCCGAAAAGGATCAAAAAGTGACTACTCTGGAGAACCAGGCAAAAGGTTTACCAGACAATCCGTAAAACTGCATATACACCTTGGCAGTCGTATGAAAACCAAGGACTTTTCGTACGGCAGTCAATCTTCCCGAATGCTATGTTCGGTGCGTTACGGGTCGTAAGGCGGCAGGCGCGGCTTCCTATGGATAAAGGATGATAATCTAGTGGGGTCTCCCCATATACTCGACGGTATGTGGGAGCACAAGTCTGTACTAGACCACTATTGAGTCACAAAAGGAGGAATCACCCAACCTTGAGTGGAAACAAAAGTGACTAGGTTTAAAGACACCGGAGCACGTCTCTAGCCTAGACCTGTACAAAGTGTGCGTTATGTTCCAATGCGTTGTTAGATTCATTCAGTTCATTTTAAAGTTTGTCTTGTATTAGGTTTCAGTTTTCAGGCCTTACCATATGTAATATCTCAAAATTCCCTAAATGCAAACTATATGCCAAAATATGCCATTTCATTCGATGAATGCTAGTTATGAGAGGGTTTGAGAGCTTTCACGCAAACGAAATGATCAAAAAACAACAAAGAACTTCTCTAATGCAGCTAATGGAAATTAACAAACTTTTATTCAAGATCACTAATCGCTAATCACGATGAAAAGCTCTAATTCTCATTAACTAATACGAAGCAAAAGAGACCTTTTCTTTTATGTTGATGGCAAAATGCACTAAACAAATTTTGAGAAATGATAACAAACAAATTCTACACAATACAAGCACATTCAGTTTCCTAAATCAGAAAGCAAACCTCCAAAGAACGAGAAAAGTCCCAAAGAGACCAATGAGCCGTGTAATCTAGGCTCAAAGCGAGACAAAGCGGAATTCAAGTGAAAACGAAGCAAGTCACCCAAATAACGCAATAAAACGATTTACAACCACTAAACAAGTGCAAGGGAGTAATCAGAGAGTCGACTGGACCAATAGAAGATCAAAAATACCTGAGGAAGTCTCGACACACAAAGCCACTAGATGCCCTAGGGCTAGAAATGTGAAATCGATGGAAAAAGGCAAACACCCAAAGGGTAATGATCAAAGCCAATCAAACAACACTCCAACACACTCAAGTAGTTGAAAAAAGGTACCCAGAACAAAAACCAAGCTCAGGAGGCTCAGAACCAAGCAAACTTCAAAAGTTCCCAGGCCTGGCGCGACTGTCAGGCTGCAACTAGCGCCTTTCAGGGATTGGCGCGGGTTGTCAATGAGCAACTAGCGCCAACTGGCACGACTGTAACGCTATAAAAGAGTGCCAGTCAAGTTTGCTATGGAAAAATAAAAAACAAATGAGCCAAAACTAGGCCAACAGTATCTAGGTACACCAAGTGGCAAGAAGCAGCACAAGAACTCAACCCAGAAGGCTAATCAAGCAGGAGAAACCAAGAAACAACCGAGAAACAAGGCAAGTTCCAAGCCGTTCAGTTCGTAAACCAAACCGGAGAGGACTGAAGTGGCGTTGATCTACTTTGCTAATGTAGAGCAATAGCATTTCGAAGGCTATTTGGCCGTACTTCAAGCTCCGTCTAAAGTTTACAAATCAAACAACAAGACAAAAAGCCAACTCCCCAGCGGAGTCGCCAAATTGTTGTGGAGGTAAATCCCCTCTGCGGACAGAGGCGATCCCTACTAGCCCAAATCGGGTCTAACAAGAATCAAACAACGCTATCACGCAGGTTACTAATTGCAAATTAAAGACCAATGATGAGGGCCTACTTGGATTCCAACACTAGTACTTGTAGAAGAGTTGATGCTCCCATTCCTTTGCTCCGGCTGGTCACGATCCCCACAATCTCCATGAATGGACACTTGCACATGCAAAGAATGACACAAACACAAGCATAAAATCCAATAGATGCAACTATATATCAGTCAGAAAGGATATAACTCAATCATCATTACAAAAGACAATAAGGGTGGAACCATAATGATAGTCATCTATTATTGATAAACAAAGAAGAATACAACCATAGTTCTGACGTCAAATCCTCCTTTGGTTGGGTGACAAGCAGCACATGCCTTGCAAAGCTTGTTGGGAATGGGGAACAAGCCTCTCTCTCCTTGGTTATTTGGACAAGAATCTCCTCACTTTAGATTTAGCCTTATGGGAATGAAGAAGGCTTCTTGCAACATGAACTTAGCAATTCTCAATCTTTGGAACTTGGAACTAGAACTAGAACTAGCTTGTCAAAGGAAAAAGGACAAGCTTTTATAGATAGAGGAGAAGGAGTTAGAATCATCCACAATATTCATGGGATTGGCTTTATCACTAAAAGGCTTCCATGAGAAGGTGGCAAACAACTTCCCTTCTATGGAGATTCGAAGCCAAACTAAACCAACTCAAGATAGATTCAGATTATGAGTGGGTTAGGAAGAACCTTTGGATGTTTGTTTGTTAAAAACATTACCCAACTTGGCTGGCGCGAGTGCGACTCTGAGACAGAGCACCAGTTGGCGTGCCCTCTTTGGATGATTTCCCTCATTGGCGCAAGTGATACACAGTGAAACCGCGCCAATGGAAAAAGGGATGTTTTTATGGGTATTTTATAGAAGATGTCTTCAGGGCATATGAAGTTCACACTTAGGGGAATACAATGCAAGTGTTTCCAGGTCATGTCACTTCTCACAGGTCCCGGAATGAGTCCTCCAAGATGTGGGAGAAGGGGTAACGGGGACGGTGACAAATTGTTGTGTAACAGTTACGATGAATCCCAACAACCGACTGGATGTGATGGTGAAAACAAACTTATTCGGATTCAATCAGATTTTATAAAAACAACATCGTTCAAAAACCAATCGAAGATGTTTAGGATGATCTATTCTCTTTCAAGAACGAGCAGCTAAATCGTCCAAATAAGCTTCGATAACATGCTTGATATCGTGAAAAGCATACGACATGGCCTGCTAAAAGGTAGATCCAACATTTTTAATGCCAAAAGGCATCTTTTTATATGAAAATGTACCCCAAGGGAAAATAAAAGCTGTCTTATGTTGATCTTCTGGACGAATAGTAATTTGATTATAACCAGAAAATCTATCGATAAACGAGAAAATTTCATTTCATGCACATTCATCAATAATCTGATCAATAAAGGGCATGGGGTAATTATCCTTAGGACAACCTTATTTAGATCCCTAAAGTCAATGGATACATAGATCGTTCCTTTCTTTTTGTCTATGGGGACAGGATTAGAGACCCACTCAATTAAAGGAATGGGATATATGAAACCCGCCTTAAGCAACTTCTTAACCTCAGCTTTGATAGTTACTGCTTTTCTAGGGTTTATCGATCGAATAGGTTTTTCATTTTCATACATCTTGATCTCATGCTAGACTATAGTTGGATCTATCCCAAGAATTTCCTCCTAAGACCAGGCGAATACATCTCGAAACTCTTTAAAGAGATCGGTATAAGTTTGAATTTCTTAAGGGGAATAGTCAGCTCCAATGAAGACATTTTCAATAATGTTGGGATTCCTAGAGATGTTCACTAGAACAGATTGTGAAATAATAGACATATTACCTTCGACGGAAAACTATGTTGGGGCCAAAGGATTTAAAATTGCATGAACATCACTAGTAGATCTGGAACTGGACAAACTTGATTCTAATTCTTGCAAAAGAGGGAGAAAATATGACCGATGATGAAAATCATTTCACGGTTTTTCAACACTTGTCATTGCTTCTTCATATGGTAAAGCAATATCTAAGCAGTCCATAGTTGAAGTCGAATCTAGAGTCCAAGCTGGAGCCACATCCCTATCCAGCTCCTTCGGTGAAAAAGGAGTAGGATCAAAGTCTGCAATGTTAACAATAGACTAATAAGAAATTTCAACTACAAACATAGGAAATGCCATTCCACCTACCCGCCCCTCATTTAATGTGGTGGTAGATGAGGGTAAGGGACAAGTATCCGAAAAATAATGACTTCTAAAGAACTCTCTTCGAGAAGTTGCCTTGGAGGATGAAATAACATTTATTCTAGCTATAGGAGCAGGAAAGTCAAAGGTATTGATCCAAAAATGGATCCTGAATAAACCTCTAAGTCTAAAAGACTTCAAATAAGAGGTAAAAGGTGCCAAATGGCACAAATCCTTTATAAATCAGAGGATAATGAAAATTGCAGGCTGCTCCTAGAAATGATCTCATTGCAGAAATCTCTTCATTTTGAATCCAACACAACTTAAATAGGCGAAAACAGACTCCGGATATAGGAGTTATTGTAAAATGAAAATTGCCCAATGTCCTTAAAAAAGGAGGCAATTTCATTAAATTTTGAACTATATTGAAAATTTTGATTTTTAGTATAGGTTCACAGGCCAATCCACAACTGACTCATGGCAAGCCGGAAATGGGCCACGTGGCCCACTCTTATTGGTCTAAGAGGAAATGAGGCTTTAATGCTCAAGGGCCATTGGATCTAAAAGATCAATGGACGGGAGCGAATCGCAGCAATGAAGCATTGATATCGCATCGACGGATGGCTATATAAAGGAGGTACCTCAGGTCTTAAGGCATCACGGCATGCGATCGCCGAAATATCGCATCGCATATATCCAAAGGACTTTAAAGAGACCAGGTGACTTGCTAATGTGCGATGGGTCAATCAAG
Organism: Pinus taeda; assembly: GCA_000404065.3. Lineage (NCBI taxonomy): Eukaryota > Viridiplantae > Streptophyta > Pinopsida > Pinales > Pinaceae > Pinus > Pinus taeda. Next base: position 10,707 of record APFE030894442.1, on the reverse strand, counting down.
CGGAGATTGGATATTGTATCGGTGGAGTGGAGCACTCAAATACCTATGACATGCGATAAGCGATGGGCCAATAACGCCGATATGCGATCGGCAATCGGCGATCGGATCGCAACAATACAAAAGGGAGCACCAAGCCTTAGCAACATGTGACATGTGATACGCGCGGACCCGAAATATTATATATGCGGATCGAAATCCCTTGGAGATCCGACTTAAGTCTTTCCGCTCACATTTTCCTGTGCAATTCCGAATATCTCTGTGTATTGGAATTATGTTCCGTTTTCAGGAATTTGTCCAAAACAAATTTTGCCTATGTATTTTCACTATAAAAATAGCTTCCATTCCTTGTGCCATGCTATAAGTGGATGTTATATTACAATTATGCGTTTTGTAACAGGGATGCGTTATGCAAGACACAGAGCCGCAGATGATTTATTGTAGAGAGAGGAATGGATAGGGAACAAAGAGCCACAAAGGCGAAAAGGGAATGATTCCTCATGATTGGGGACAAAGGAACGGCTGGAAGACAGGGAGCATGAGGGGGACAGTGAACAGGTAGGGCGATTTGGCTTAAAAGCCATGAATATCAAAGATTGTGGGTTGCTGAGTTATTGATGGTGGCTGAGTTGTTGTTTGTTGCTAAAGTCGAGCACAAGCAGGCAGCGCTGAGACAACAACATAGAAGCAAAAAAGCAGCCTACAGGGTCACTTAGAAGCCAAGTGAAAATCCAAGAGGGCTGTGAACTAATAGAGAGCCAAAGAAGCCATAGCTAAAGAGCCAAGAGCCAAAGAGTGAGAGCCAAGAGCCAAAACCAAGAGCCAAAGAGCCAGAGCTTCAGGAGCCAAGGGATAAAATGGTATATGAACCCATTGTTTATGTGTAGAACAACAGGAGTTGAGCCAAAGAGCTTGTAAAAAGACTTACACCATAATCCCAGAGAGCCTAGTTGAATTAACTAGAGTTCATGGAGACATAGCCCAAGAGTTATGGGTGAAATCCAAATTAATATTGTTGTTCCTGTGTTTGTTTTACTGTTGCATTGTCTTTGCTGCTCTATTTACTATTATATGCATTTATATATTAGTTTCAACACATTAATTTACAACACATAATCAGTTTAAAACAAATACAAACATACACCTATATTTTCAAGCATTTCTTAATTCCGCATTGGTTAATCATTAAGACTTGGGAAAATTTAAAGCTTTGGACGTGGGAGAGGTTCTTGTAAGTTAGACAAGAAGCGTAAGAGCCCCATTTTCATATCAGGCGGTATCAGAGCTTGAGGTTTGATTAAACTCACCTTCAAGGAAGGTTATATCAAAATGCTTGATTGACAAAGAAAAGACTGCTTGTCTAAAAGGTGTTTGAACGACAAGAGGCTAATTGTATGCTTGTTTTGCAGACTGAATATTTTCTGAGTTTGCAGAGGTAAAGGGGAAAGTTGTTGATAGCTCAGTCCAGGAAGGACAAATAGGAAGAAGGGATGAAGGCATTCTTCTATCCCAAGGACCTCAAGGCAATCCAAAGCACAAGAGGTTTGTTGCAAGAGGCTGCTTAAATAAGCTCTTTATTTATCTTGTTGAAGTTTTTTTTGTTCATTGGCATAATGAAAACTTAAACATGTGGGTCCTCGAATTCTTCTTTCTTCACAAGATTCCTTGATGAAGACATGAAGCAAGAATTGTCCACCATGATGGATATGGTGAGAGAAATGTATGAGGATGGAAGGAAGAGCAACATGCTTAGAAAGCAGCTAAATTCCATGAAGGAAGAGAAGTAGTTTCTTGCTGACAAATTGCAAGAAATAGAGGGGCAACTTCATATTGCAAATATGGACCTGAAGAGGATGCATGTGTTGGAAACACAGCTCTTTGTTGCCCAAGAAGCCCTAGTCAAGTATCAGCTTCAAGAATAGGTAAACCATTACAGTTTGTCTTCAAATTCTTATAAGAATGCTTATATTGGTTCTTTTGAAAAACATACTAAAGGCATAGGTTCCAAGCTAATGTCCAAGATGGGCTATGAAGGAAACGACTTGGGAAAGCATGCACAAGGTATTTTTGAACCAATAATGGTTGTGGAAAGGCCTAAGTATTTGGGTCTTGGCTATGGACAGTCTTATGGAAAAATTTCCAAAGCTACTATGAAGGCCATTGAAACAATCCCAAGAAGGAGTTTCAGTTCATGTCCTCTACTTCAAAAGTGTGAAGGTTGTATTCAAGAGGAATGCAATAACTTAAAACATCAATTGCAGAATGCAGGTGTTCAAAGGTACACACTTGAACCAGAGAGTTGGGGAGACTCTAACAACCTTGAAGAGATTGATGGTGTTCCAAAGGGAGCCACGTCCTCATGAAGGCAATAAAGGTGAAAGAGGCAAGTATAAAGCTGGTTCTAAACACATTCCTTTTGATTTTGCGAAGCATGATGAATTTTCACATATGTATGGGAAAATAATTGCATGTTCCTTTTGTGGTTTGGATAACCATGATGTTTCTAGATGTTGGAAGAGAATGGTCACATACAGGAAGCAGAAGAAGGAAAAGAAGAGAGAAGCCAAAGGTCCATTGGACAAGGCAAACCATGTTGTCAAGAGGATGCACATGCAATGCACTTACTGCCATAAGCAAGGACATGTTTTAGCAAAATGTTGGACACTGAATCCAGCAATGCTTCCACCAAAGATGAAGAAAGTGGAAAGAGAAGATGGCAGAAATGGAAGTGAAGATTCCATGAATGATGTGTCTCAAAATGATTCACATGATGATGTTGATGTGCAGACAAAGGTAGTACCTTTGAAAGGGATTGGTAAGGAATGGTTAGAGTTCTTATCCGATTGAGATAGCATGTCTATTGATGCATCTACATTATATTTCATTTCAGATTTGAAAGTACAGTGTGCTTAAGCAAAAGTTGAAGGATGAAATGCATGCATAAGTTTGATATGCATGAACATAGGGATGTTGATGATTTCCTTGTTTTTGAATGTGTATGTGTAATTAACTTGTAGGGTTGATTGCTTTGACATGCATGTGATGCCATGTTGACTTGAAAGAAGTTAACTTGGGCTCCCAATGGTGATAATGATGAAAGTTTCGTCTTTTGGGAGAAAAGTGTCCTAATGGTCTTTTCTACATGCTTGACTTGAAGAGTCATTTGTTTAAAGGCATGTTTTGTGGGCTTGTTGTCTAGTCCATCATTTGTATGCAGATGTAAGACATGGAGGTGTTCACAAGATGTGAAATCTATTTCTTTTGATGAAGCAGGAGCTTAAGCCATCCAGTTGTTGTCTGTGTTTCTGTTGTTGTTGACAACTTGTCTAACAAATACAAATGAAAGTTTTGTGGAGCAGATGTACTTCACATTTGTTTGAGCCACCTTGGATCAATGATCAAGGAAAAGAAGTTCAAACCACCTTCTATGACCAGTTCAATAGAAGTTTTGCAGAAAGGTAAGGAGGGAGACCAACCATCCAAGAAGGGAAGTGGTCAGAAACTTTGGTTCAGAGACACTATGCAAGGCAAGTGTAGGAATGCTGAAAGAAGAGGTTGAGTCACTCCCATTTACTGTTTAGATCAGTATATCAATCTTTTGGAGACCAAAAGTTCTCTTAGTGGGAAGACGTGATCCAAAAATGGATCCTGAATAAACCTCTAAGTCTAAAAGACTTCAGATAAGAGGTAAAATGTGCCAAATGGCACAAATCCTTTGTAAATCAGAGGAAAATGAAAATTGCAGGCTGCTCCTAGAAATAGTCTCCCTGTAGAAATCTCTTCATTCTGAATCCAATGCACTTAAGTGGGCAAAAACGGACTCCGAATGAAGGAGTTATTGTAAAATGAAAATTGCCCAATGTCCTTAGAAAAGGAGGCAAGTTCATTAAATTTTGAACTATGTTGAAATTTTTGATTTTTAGTATAGGTTCACAGGCCAATCCATAGCTGACACATGGTAGGCCAGAATTGAGCCACGTGGCCCACTCTGATTGGTCTAAGAGGAAATGAGGCATTAACACTCAAGGGTCGTTGTATCTAAAAGATCAATGGACAGGAGCGAACCGCAACAATGAAGCATTGATATCACATCGGCAGATGCCTATATAAAGGAAGGATCTCAGGTCTTAAGGCATTGCGGCATGCGATCGCAGAAATATCGCATCGCATATATCCAAAGGAAAAGGACCAAGATCTGTGACCAGGTGACTTGCCGATGTGCAATGGCCCGACCAAGTGGATATCGGAGATTGGATCGAAGGAGCGGAGCACCTAGACCCCTGTGACATGTGATAAGTGATGGGCTAATAGCGCCAATATGCAATTGGCGATCGGATCACAACAATACAAAGGGGAGCACCAGGCCTTAGCGATATGCGATACGCGCAGACCCGAAATATTATATATGTGGATCTATATCCCTTTGAGATCCGATTTAAGTCTCTTCGCTCACATTTTCCTGTGTAATTCCGAATATCTTTGTGTATTGGAATTTTGTTTTGTTTTCGGGAATTTGTTTGAAACAAAGGCTGCCTGTGTATTTTCCACTGTAAAAATGACTTCCATTCCTTGTGCCATGTTGTAAGCAGGTGTTATATTACAATGATGCATTTTGTAACAAGGATGCGTTATGCAAGACGCAGAGTCGTAGAGGATTGATTGCAGAGAGAGGAACAAATAGAGAACAAAGAGCCGCAAATGCTAAAAGGGAATGATTCCTCATGATTGGGGACAAAGGAAAGGCTGGAAGACAGGGAGCCCGAGGGGGACAACAAATAGACAGTGCAATTTGGCTTAAAATCCATGAATATCAAAGACTGTGGGTTGCTGAGTTATTGTTGGTGGCAGGGTTGTTGTTTGTTGCTGAAGCCAAGCACAAGCAAGAAGCGCTAAGACAGCAACGCAGAAGCAAAAAAGCAGCCTACAGGGTCACTTGGAAGCCAAGTGAAAAGCCAAGATGGCTGTGAATTGATAGAGATCCAAAGAAGCCATAGCTGAAGAGCCAAGAGCCAAAGAGCAAGAGTCAGAGCTAAGAGCCAGAACCAAAAGCCAAAGAGCCAAGAGCCAGAGCTTCAAGAGCCAAGGGATAAAATGGTGTCTAAACCTATTGTTTATGTGTAAAACAGCAGGAGTTGAGCCAAAGAGCTTGTAAAAAGACTTACACCATAATCCCAGAGAGCCTAGTTGAATTAACTAGAGCTCACGGAGACGTAGCCCAAGAATTGTGGGTGAACTCCAAATTAATATTGTTGTTCATGTGTTTGTTTTACTGCTGCATTGTCTCTGCTACTTTATTTACTGTTTTATGCATTTATATATTAGTTTCAGCACATTAAGTTACATCACATAATCAATTTAAAACAAATACAAGCATACACCTATATTTTCAAGCATTTCTTAATTCCGCATTGGTTAATCATTAAGACTTGGGAAAATTTAAAGCTTTGGAAGTGGGAGAGGTTCTTGTAAGTTAGACAAGAAGCCTAAGAGCCCCATTTTCAGATCAGGTACCCATTAAGGAAGAATACATTCCAACTCCTAAATTCTCTATAGGCTGCTTGGGATTGTTCACTAACGAAACAATAGATTCAGAAGATGCATTGGACTCACCCGGAGAATAATCCATCTGATCAACCTTTACAATTCTCCCTGCATGAAGAAAACAAAGGATGCATAATAACAATGATACAATAGCATCCATTTCGTAAATCCAATTCCTACCTAGAAGGAGATTGTAGTCCAAATTAGTATAAACTATTTCTACTTCAATATTTACAGCCTTACCCCCAACACAGACAGGAAAGGCTGGAATAATTCCATGTGGTTTATGAGAATGACCATCAAATGCTGTTAATAGAGTAGGTGAAGGAATGACTTGAGGCGATCCAATAGCCTTCCAACATGATATAGACATTACACATGTGGAAGCTCCCTCAATAACTATAGTTCAAAAGATATTAGTCTTCCAATATGTAGACTTGATTTGAAAAGCCATATGATGTGGGAGTCTCTTCTTGATGTTTGACATATTGAATGTAAGAACAAGAGAGTTTTTTGGATCAATCGCTCTCATCACAATGAGTAATGCACTCCTTTTTGCTGGGAAGGACTGGAGTACCTCTAACGCCAACATAGCATAAGAAATCTCAGCCAGATATTCTAGAATAGAGTAGTTATGGGTTGCCTTAGCATTGGGTTTAATGGTCGAGCATTTTGCGAGCCTTTAGGCATCTGAGGTATAGACTCAACTACGGGCCTCTCAATATGGAGTGGCTATGAAACATCAGGAGTAGACTTAGCCTTGAACGATTCTGATTCACCATAATCTGCTGACCATGTAGAAACATCAATATGTGAACTCATCATGTAAACATTTGATGTATTTTTCCCTTCCTGGTTTCCCCTAGCAGGGGTACTGGTAATAGAATTTGTACTAGCAAGCAACTGCTGCCCTTGGGGAAAAGGGTTAGCTGCATGACCTGGGAGGTAGAAGACCCCTGCTAAACCAACAAGTGCTTAACATCTTGAATCTTAGGGTAAAGATGAGTCAAATGGTCACCATTGCATAACTTGCATGGACAATTTACTTTCTTCTTAGACTCTTTTTTAACCCCTCCAACATCATTGTCGGGTTTGTTTGCATTACCCTTCCCATCCTAATTCTTTTTCCTACCACATCCTTTCTTTTTCCCATTAGATTGTTGGCTTCCTTTGGGGTTAGAAGTTTGAACGACATTTATAGATGAAGGTTGAGAAGGCATATGCATTGATGGTCATGCTTGTGTTGGCATTCTAGCACATGTTTGGCAGTTTTGGTACTATGGCATATGTGTTGTCCTTGATGGCAACTCACTCTGGTGATAGATCACAGTTCAGGCACTCAGAAAGAAGAAAAAGACATATACGCAGGTTCACTTTGACGAAGCCATGTATATACGCGGGTTGGACGTTCCCAAGGTGCGTATGCGTATACACGCACTTTCATGCAAGGAAAAGCGCGTACATGTGGGAAAACTTGTTTCTGGTCCATGGTATTTAGTCCTTGGTATTTGAACCTATGGTTTTGGGCCATGGTATCTCGTCATAAGTGTTGATCCCAAGTATTGGGTCCATGGTATTGAATTGTTATGGTTTTGGACCGTGGTATTGTGAAAGGCCTAAGACTATAAAAGTGGAAGGAGATCATTTGGCAAGGGATCATCTGAATTATTGAATATCTGAAAAAGTCCTAGATCTTGAATACAGTGATTGGGTTATGGTGCAGATCTGGATCTGAAGGAAGAAGGAACCTGAGCGTAAGGAGAAGGATAAGTTCTTTTGATGGGTCAAAATCTTAAGGCTTGAATGATAGTATCTTTGTATGATTTTGATCTGTTCTATGTGGCGCTTGCTTGATCTATAAATCTGATAAATTGGGTAAACTAATATCTGAACAATTGAAGGGGTAAATTACCTTTATACATATGTACGTAGGTTCAGTAAAGCACAAGTGCATATACACGCAGGTTCTGTAAGGCGAAAGTGCGTAAGGTTGATCTCAGCACAGGTGCGTATACACGCATTTTCTGGAAGGCAGAAGTGCATATACGCAGGTTGATCTTAATACAGAAGTGTATACATGCAAGTTTCTGAATATTGAAGTAGCATACATCTCATAATTTATGTTCTAGCTGCTTCTGTTGATTATTGCAGTGATCTGGGTTTAGAATTTGAGGTGTGATTACAGTTACTGTGATCTGGGTACAGTTGACAGAGAAGTGTTTATTTTGATTCAGTCTTTACTGGTGAAATGGTGATTAGTTGATGTAGAAATTCTTGATGTTTGATTGATGTTATTTGTGGATCCAGTCTGAAAATTTATGAAACGTGGTCCCTAGAAGAAAGAGAAGGTTGTAGCCTTCTGCAGGTAGCAGCCTGTATACTAGTATCTCAACTAGTACAAGAACTAAGGGGGTTGTAGGTCCCTTCCAGGAGAATCTGGAAAACGAGAGAGGGTTGTAGCTCTCTGCAGGTAACAGCCTGCGTACTGGTAAAGGACTGCACCAATACAAAATCATTGTAAAAAGAAGTTTCTAATTAAAAGAAGATAGAGACGAATTGCAACAGGTGGTTTTCACGCACATTGGGTTTCCACCTTATATCTTGTGTTCTTATGTGTGGTTGTCTTCTGATCTATTTTATTGTTCCTGGCAACTATTTATATGATTCTGGTGCATAACTTAATGATCAACATCTATAGAATAAAGTAAATTATAAATCTGCATAATATACGCGGGTTTCCTTATCTGTAGTTGTGTATATACGTGGGTTCATCTAACTGAAGTAGCGTATATGTTCTGGGTTTGAAAAAGTAAAGAATTGATCAGATAATACTGATTCACCCCCCCTCTTAGTATCATTTCCAACAATCGGTATCAAAGCAGGTCCTTAAGAAGAAGCTTGATCGCTTGAAGGAAGATCTATCATCATGCGCAACTACGAGAGAGAAGCATCAATCAGGCCACCAATTTTTGATGGGACCAACTTTGTCTATTGGAAGGTAAGAGTCACAACCTATCTTCAATCTCTTGGTACAGAAGTCTGGGATATCATAGATACAGGGTACACTTTT
>APFE030894429.1:70067-96259 GCA_000404065.3 Pinus taeda | reverse complement strand
TTATTAGACACTCCAATATCTTTCTCATATTAAATTAAACTTTAAATATTTACACTTATTTACAACTACTACAATATTATAATATTATAATTGATTAACATTTAAATATTTATACTAATTTAAAATACTACATTTCTCCTTACTAAACATAATGAAACACAATTTAATACTTTTCTTTCTCTCATCACATATCATCAATGAATTTATATGTACAAAATTTTATAATTTTTTAGTTTTACCCACATCATTTTTATTTTTTCTTTAAGTCAATTTTATTTAATATATATTAAAATACACATTCATAACTAAAATGTAGGCTTTCCATATTAATATATATTAAATACACATTCTAAACTAAAATGTAGGCTTTCCATTTTTTCCTATGAAACAAATCTATTTTAATATATCTTAAATAAAAATTGTGATTAAATTTTATATTTTCTTTTCCAATAACATGATTCCTGTCCTAAATCAATTTTAATTTAACATATATTAAATGAGAATTTAAGTCAAACAAAAAAAACTATAAAATAAAGTAAAAGTATATAAAAGTTTTTTGGATTAATTACATAATCATGAATTGGTTGATGTTTTGAACCAACTAATATGGTCTATCTTCAAAATAAGGTGAAAGTCTTTTCGATTAATCATATAATCATGTATTGGTCGACATTTCAGACTAACTAATGTGGTCCTTGATTAATCACATAATCATGAATTGGTTGACATTTCAAACCAACTAATGTGGTCTATCCTTAGGCCTGAGGATGGACCACATTAGTTGGTTCAAAATGTCGACAAATTCATGAGACTTTTGTGATCCATAATGTATATAGAAGTCTTTCGGATTAATCAGATAATCATGAATTGGTCGGCGTTTCAAACCAACTAATGTGGTCCACCCTCAGGACAATTTCGAACCAACTAATATAGGTCTATCCTTAGGCCTGAGGATGGACCACATTAGTTGGTTCAAAATGTCGACAAATTCATGAGACTTTTGTGATCCATAATGTATATAGAAGTCTTTCGGATTAATCAGATAATCATGAATTGGTCGGTGTTTCAAACCAACTAATGTGGTCTACCCTCAGGACAAGGTCCTGAGGATGGATCACATTAGTTGGTTCGAAACATCGACCAATTCATGATTATCTGATTAATCGAAAGACTTCTATATACATTATGGATCACAAAAGTCTTAGATCTAACATAAGGTAAAAGTATAAAACATTTAATATTTTATGCTTTTATGATTTATTATTTTATTATTATTATTATTATTTTTTTTTTTCCATTTATAAAATTTGTAAGTTAATTATTTTATTTTATATTACCATATGCGCCACCAACCGTATCCCCAAGTAAGCAATGAAACAAATTGGTGGTTACGACCAAACCAAACCCTAAGTAAAGTTTTGATGGCTAATTTTCGTTAATCATGTAAATTTAATAATATTTTATGAAAGTTGAATAGGAATATTACACCTCGTTCAAGATTGACTTCACGGTTTCCCAATGAATCTGCATCAACGTTGAGGTGCCTCTTGACGTGAAAAAACTCGATGGCCTCAAAATTGAAGATTTGTAAACTTATTCGATGAAGCATAGGAGGTTGCGATGAGAATGGATCCTTTGTGATTTTACACACTTGTTGAATAACTAACATCAAGTCGCCAAATACCATCAACTGTCGCCAAATACCATCAACTGTCGGATTTTCTTTGCTATTGCTAATTCTAATCCTTGCCAAAGGGCTAAAAACTTCACCTAATTGTTAGTTGAAGGACCTAAACCCCATGCATATTTAATCTTTGGTTCTTCGTTGGTGTGGAAAATAATCACTCCAACTTCCCCAATATATTAATTATATGTTATGAAATATTATGGTTAAAATTATAAATATAATGATTAATTTTAACTTATTTTAATGTAATAATATATTATAGTTTTTTGGGAAAATTTTTTTCATTTGTAATTTTATTAATAAAAACAAATTAATACAACCATTAAATAAATAAATTTATTATTTTTATTACTATTATTATTATTAATTGAGCTATTTATAATTATTAATTTTATTAATATTTTATAGACATTCCAATATATTTTCTCATATTAAATTAAACCTTAAAATATTTACCTTATTTACACACTACAATATTATAATATTATAACTGATAACATTTAAATATTTTACTAATTTAAAATACTACATTCCTCCTTACTAAACATAATGAAACGCAATTTAATACTTTTCTTTCTCTCATCACATATCATCAATTAATTGATATTACAAAATTTTATAATTTTTTAGTTTACCCACATAATTTTTATTTTTATTTCTTAAAAACAACTTTTATTTAATATATACATTAAATACACATCATAATTAAAATCGTAAGCTTTCTATATTTTGCTGTGAAACAACTCTATTTTAATATATCTTAAATAAAAATTGTGATTAAATTTCATAATTTTTTTCCAATAATGTCATTCTCGTCTTAAATCAATTTTAATTTAACATATATTAAATGAGAATCCAAGTCAAAGGGAAAAAAAAACTATAAAATAAGGTAAAAGTATATAAAAGTTTTTTGGATTAATTACATAATCATGATTGGTTGATGTTTTGAACCAACTAATATGGTCTATCTTCAAAATAAGGTGAAGGCCATTTGGATTAATCACATAATCATGAATTGGTAGACATTTCGGACCAACTAATGTGGTCCTTGATTAATCACATAATCATGAATTGGTCGACATTTCGAACCAACTAATGTGGTCCATCCTCTGGCCTGAGGATGGACCACATTAGTTGGTTCGAAACGTCGACCAATTCATGAGACTTTGTGATCCATAATGTATCTGAGGATGGACCACATTAGTTGGTTCGAAACATCGACCAATTCATGATTATCTGATTAATCCGAAAGACTTCTAGATACATTATGGATCACAAAAGTCTCATGAATTGGTCGACGTTTCGAACCAACTAATGTGGTCCATGATTAATCACATAATCATGAATTGGTCGACATTTCGAACCAACTAATGTGGTCCATCCTCAGGCTATTTTTTTTCCATTTATAAAATTTGTAAGTTAATTATTTTATTTTATATTACCATATGCCCCACCAACCATATCCCCAAGAAAGCAATGAAACATATCGGTGTTTGCGACCAAACCAAACCTTAACTAAAGTTTTGATGGCAAATTTTTGTTAATCATGTAAATTTAATAATATTTTATGAATGTTGAATAGGGATATTACACCTCGTTCAAGATTGACTTCACGGTTTGCCAATGAATCTGCATCAACGTTGAGGTGCCTCTTGATGTGAAAAAACTCGATGGCCTCAAACTTGAAGATTTGTAAACTTATTCGATGAAGCATAGGAGGTGGCATTGAGAATGGATCCTCTTTGATTTTACACACTTGTTGAATAACTAACATCAAGTCGCCAAATACCATCAACTGTCAGATTTTCTTTGCTCTTGCTAATTCTAATCCTTGCCAAAGGGCTAAGAACTTCACCTAATTATTAGTTGAAGGCCCTAAACCCCATGCATATATAATCTCTGGTTCTTCGTTGGTGCGGAAAATAATCACTCCAACTTCCCCAATATATTAATTATATGTTATGAAATATTATGGTTAAAATTATAAATATAAATTATTGTTATTTAAACTTATTTTAAGTAATAAATATATTATTATTTCTAGGAAACTTTTTTCGTTGTAATTTTATTAAAAACAAAATTAAAATACAACAATTAAATTAAATAAAATTATTATTTTTATTACTTTTCTTATTATTATTGAGCTATTTTATAATTTTAATTTTATTAGACACTCCAATATCTTTCTCATATTAAATTAAACTTTAAATATTTACACTTATTTACAACTACTACAATATTATAATATTATAATTGATTAACATTTAAATATTTATACTAATTTAAAATACTACATTTCTCCTTACTAAACATAATGAAACACAATTTAATACTTTTCTTTCTCTCATCACATATCATCAATGAATTTATATGTACAAAATTTTATAATTTTTTTTAGTTTACCCACATCATTTTTATTTTTTTCTTAAAAACAACTTTTATTTAATATATATTAATTTCACATCATAACTAAAATTGTAGGCTTTCTATATTTTCCTATGAAACAACTCTATTTTAATATATCTTAAATAAAAATTGTGATTAAATTTTATATTTTTTTCCAATAATATCATTCTCGTCTTAAATCAATTTTAATTTAACATATATTAAATGAGAATCCAAGTCAAAGGAAAAAAAAACTATAAAATAAGGTAAAAGTATATAAAAGTTTCTTGGATTAATTACATAATCATGGATTGGTTGATGTTTTGAACCAACTAATATGGTCTATCTTCAAAATAAGGTGAAATCCTTTTGGATTAATCACATAATCATGAATTGGTCGACATTTCGAACCAACTAATGTGGTCCTTGATTAATCACATAATCATGAATTGGTCGACGCCCGATTGGGCTGGATGAGCTAGCGAGGAGTAAAATGATGTTTTGGCGACGCACGTACAAAGTCACAGTCGAGGGTGATCAAGGCATAAGTGAAATAGGTAAGTGGAGCGGCCGGCAGAGGAAGGGTGCAGGTCCTCGGTTCAGTGGCGCAAGTGGTCTGAGCACCGGACGGGACGAAAGGACGGCGAGAGGTTTGATCCATTATGCTACGGGCCTTGGGATTATCTGCAACCATAACTTCGGTAATGATACTGATGAGCAGATGCGTTTAAAGAATGAAGGAGGGCGACGGGCTATATACTGTGAGGAGCGCAAGAAACCTGCATGCAGATACCCTGAGCGTCGATGCAGTCTGAAAGTTATCGCAAGGAAGGAGGGAGGAGTAAATTACAGAGGAAGGAGGATAATGGAGGCGGAAGGCAGTGGGAGCGTGAGAAGAAGGATGCGCAGCGGGGGGCCTGAAGACCAGAGCAAGCTCGCAGCAGATATGAAGGGCAAGCGAAAAGTGGAGGCCGAAGGGAATCCGAATTTTCAGGTTTTAGAATTATCAGAAGAGGAGAGTGAGGAGCAGAAGGGAAACCAGGCAGAGGAGGCATGGAAAAATCGATGGAAAAGGTTACCAGATGAGGATAGTGAGGACGCAGAAGAAGGCACAGGTCGCTTCGCAGGAAGGGGCAGGGGAGGACCACGCGGCAGAGGCAGAGGAGGAAGAGGCCGAAGGGGCCGAGGTGGGCGCCGGAGAAAGGACGTGGCGGAGAGAAGAGGACGGAGGGGGCGTCAATGCAGCCCACCCCTGGAGGCGGAAGCTGAGCCTGCTGCGGGAGTTGGTAACCGGCGAACAAGACAAACAATTGGAGACAGAATCAGAATTGCTGAGCAGGAGTACAGGGAGAATTCTAACCCCAAGATCAGGAGAATTATGGAGCACTGGGAAGAAGAAGCCATCCAGGCTCAATCTGAAGAAGAGATGGAAGATTGGACTGCTACTATGCCTGATCCCGGCTATACCAAAGGAAGAATGACCCTCTACAAACAGTCTCTTCATTTGTATTGGGTCATGAAAAGGCTTATGGCAAAAGCTTTAGAACAAGTAGCCATGGAGATGGCTGAGATGGTTCAGAGTCTCCCTAATGTGAAAAAAGAATTGAAGGACATAGTCATCACCATGCTTCTGCAAGAAAAAAGACTGGAGGATCTGCAGAACCAGCTCGTGGCAAGTGGAGTGCTGGTGAAGAAGGAAAAAGTTCAGCAAGCTGAGCCTGAAAAGCAGTGATCAAAGGCATGTTTTTGCTGTTTTGGGATCTGTCTCGTTGTTTCTGATTTTCTGTAGGCATGAACTCTTCTGCTATTTTTATATATAGGAAGCAGTATATAAGCAATAGTATGGAAATAGAAATAGAAATAGGACATGAAGTATGGTATGAATAGTTGGATACTTTCTATTTTTGTTTTGATGTGATAAATTTTGGGTGGTCAAGATACCCGGTTTCCCTTCGGGGCGGGGTGAGACCACCCTGATGATGCTGTAAAAATTCTTTTATGTTAATAGAAAAGGACCTACCCAGCTTACAAAAAAAAAATCATGAATTGGTCGACATTTCGAACCAACTAATGTGGTCCATCCTCAGGGCTGAGGATGGACCACATTAGTTGGTTCGAAACGTTGACCTGAGGATGGACCACATTAGTTGCTTCGAAACGTCGACCTGAGGATGGACCACATTAGTTGGTTCGAAACGTCGACCAATTCATGAGACTTTTGTGACCCATATTATATATAGAAGTCTTTCGGATTAATCAGATAATCATGAATTGGTCGATGTTTCGAACCAACTAATGTGTTCCATCCTCAGGACAAGTTCTTGAGGATGGACCACATTAGTTGGTTCGAAACATCGACATTCATGAAATTTGAATTAATCCAGAAGACTTCTATATACATTATGGATCACAAAAGTCTTAGATCTAACATAAGGTAAAAGTATAAAACATTTAATATTTTATGCTTTATGATTTTTTTCCATTTATAAAATTTGTAAGTTAATTATTTTATTTTATATTACCATATTAGTTATTTAAAGTGAGTAGGGCCAACTATATATTTTTTGTTGAAATATTTTGAATATAAATAAAGAATTTATTTCAAAGTGTGATATTTTGGAGTTTCTATTGGATTTCTGGTTAAATCTGAGTAAAAAATTTGTGGTGAAATTTTGATTTGTGTTGTTTAAACTTGTATTTTGACTACATATGGACCTTGAAAAACTTTCAATGGTGTTCACCCATCAAACTTGTGATTTTTAGTCAAAATATGACTAGAAAAATTGCGCTGAAATCTTGATGTGTTGTTTAAACTGATATTTTGACTACATATATGGATTCGACACCTTGAAAAACTTTTAGGACACTTCAATTGTGTTCACCCACCAAACTTGTGATTTTTGGTCAAAATCCCACTAAAAAAATTGTGATGAAATCTTGATTTGTGTGGTTTAAACTAGTATTTTGACTACATATATGGATTCAACATCTTGAAAAACTTTTAGGGGACTTCAATTGTGTTCACCCATCAAACTTGTGATTTGTCAAAATCCCACTAAAAAAATTGTGGTGAATTCTTGATTTGTGTTGTTTAAACTCATATTTTGACTACATATATGAATTCAACACCTTGATACATATATGGATTCAACACCTTCAAAAACTTTTACAACACTTCAATTGTGTTAACCCATCTAACTTGTGATTTCAATGAATCATTGCCAGATAAATTAAATCAGAAAATAAATTAAAATACTTTTCAAAAAAATTGCATCTGACTAGATAAATATATAATTTTGAAAGAAATTAATAACAAATATATTATAAAAAAATAAAATAACAAATTTACCAAAAAAATAAAATATTGTAAAAAAATATAGATGAAGATATATAGTTTCTAACCAATTAGATCCGCTCAGAAATTTAAATTGAATTTAAGATTTTAATATAATTAATTTTAATTGAATAAAAATCAAATTTTAAAATAATATTTTTAAGTTGCAAATTTTATATCAAGATTTTGATTTTTGAGTAGCTTAACATTATATGTTTGGGAAGTTTTTTTGGTATATTTTTCAGTTTAATTTGTTTAAAATTTGATAAAGATTTTTTGGATCGCAAATTTAAGTTGTGATCTCTCCACAATCAGAGTACCCACAATGCTTAATCTATATATCTGTATGCGGTTATTATCCCGCATAGATAAGACGACCAGTTATTAACCTCCCCACCTAGATTGCTGTTGATGCAACATATATACGGAATATCTTATTGTATTATATCCTATTGTAATATATATCCCATGATGTAATATATACAGCTTCTTCAAAAAAAGATTTTCCCTTTGAAAAAAAATATATCTACTCAAAAATTTAATTTAAAAGATTTTTCCTAACCGGGGCTCACCAAAAATTCCAAAACTTATACTAATTAAACACCATTCCTAATAAATATAACATAATTTAAATTACCAATTACATACGTGATATACTTAGAAATTGATAATAAATATAACATAATTGAGGCATAGTTTAGCTTACAAGCTTATTCTAAAACTTAGTATAAAAAATACAAATTTATCCATCAAAAATTATTGAGCCCACAACTAACCTTTTATTTTAAAAAATCTAAAATTTTAAAAAATTAAATAATACAAATCAGTATTTAAAATAAATCTATCCTAATTGATACCACTTTGATAATTTGTAGCACAGATTGCCACTTCATTTTTTTTTGACATCATATATGGCCACTTTACTCGCACATTAAACCATGTTCAATAACTCAACGGATAATCTCAATCACTACACGTCACAGATCAATTCATATGACCCAACATGCATGGGTATTTTGTCCTAAAATTCAGCAAATAAAATACTTTCAGAAATATGTGGGTCCTCAACAACTAAACCACAGTAAGGAAAGGTCTGACAAAAAAGTTAGGAGGAGGATTATGCATGAACTTTGCAGGTGGACATTTTGTTTACGCTGATGGGTATTTTTTTATTTGGTTGAATTATTCTATTTTATTCAGAATGGAGTGGTGGTGGAAGAGAACTGCAGTCACAGCATCCAAATGCAGGAGGGAGGGAACAGACATCAAGGGAGGAGGAAGAATGAAGGGAAGAAGGAGAAGCTGCATAGCCAGTGCAATGTCTGTTGGGTTGTTAGTAATGGTGGTGGTGGTACTGATGGCACTTTGGCTGGTTTTGTCAATGGATAAAAACCCATTTCTATATCAACATGAAAAACAGGAGTACCCATCTCCAACAGATGGCAGTTCATCACCATTACCCGCAGCCATTTCTGTCTTCAGCCAACAGGGCTATGTAACAGTAAATACAAATATGGATTATAACTTTACTAAACTGTATATTGAATGGGGTATACGCCATACGGCACTGCATAATGAGATCTCCAAGAAAGGACTGAGGGGCCCCTCGGAGCTAAACTGCTTTTTATGGCTTCTGGAATGCTACAATCTCGCAAAACATCCTGCCATTGTGAAAGTAAGTAACGTTGCTTTCTTCTCCTCTCCTGTATTTTTAGTTTCTGAGATGACGGGTGGCTGAAGATGCTTTGGTTTTTGGGGAAATTTTCATCGCAGAGCCTGATACCAATCCTGGGACCAGATATTGTTCTGCATGGAATCAAGCTGTGGAAACCCACAAATGAGACTGCAAGGAGATTGCAATTGGACGGTCAGTCAGGACAATGTGATGAGGTTGCCAATGTGGTTTTAGGAAGCAATGCTAGGATTTTGAAGGGCTCACAGATGTATACGGGCAATTTGAGACAGAGACTTTTAAGTAAGATTGCTGCATTGGATACCTACCAAAATCATGCTCATGTAGAAGATGTAAGGTTCTCTTTGGCTCCAGTGTCTTTTAGTTTACAGTATTGCAGGACACACACACATAAACTTATAGGGTTGACCTTTCAGGAGCAACCCTCGCTCATGTAAAATCAGGAATGAACCTTCTAACCAAGGTAAAGGACATTACCTGAGCACAACTTGTTTAGGTAAAATCAGGAACTAACAAAGGTAAATGACATTACCTGAGCACAACACGGTCAGGTAAGACCTTTACATAATTTTGCTAGAAGGATTTGGATAGTCCTGATGCAAGGTCACTGTCATACCCGAATTACAGGGATTGATCCTTTCATGCGGGTGGTTGTATGTGAGTGTGTCTACCATTTTTAATTTGTTTATGGTACAAGCTTGCTCAATATTGTATGTGAGTGTGTCTACCATTTTTAATTTGTTTATGATACAGGCTTGCTCAACATTCTTTCATTCTAATATTTGTTTCTTCCCTCTGGTCATAGTCCTAACTCTGCTCATTGTTTTCTTTCTGGC
This sequence comes from Pinus taeda, assembly GCA_000404065.3. Lineage (NCBI taxonomy): Eukaryota > Viridiplantae > Streptophyta > Pinopsida > Pinales > Pinaceae > Pinus > Pinus taeda. The sequence goes on along the minus strand of APFE030894429.1, from coordinate 86,324 downwards.
TTAATCAACATATGTTTTCTACTTATCTTGTTATACTACTTCGCTGGTTTTCCCATCGATACCGTGAACTTTTTTCCTCCATAAGACAGAATATCGGCCTAAAAATTTCTCAATCTGTAAGTAAGCTTGCCAATCTCACTTGCAATGATACAGATATATTCATTTATTTTTCTTGCAGAGGAAATATCGGGGCAGATCTATCTGAAGAGATAGCAAAGCCGCAAAGCCTAACCCGGAGTGTCACGCCCCCAAGCCTACGGTGGTCTTTCAACCGTGCCGGCGAGGTGCGGCATTACCAACCGTTTTCTTTTCACCAATACTTACGATTGTAGACTATGCCTTAACCATCCATACTTAGTTTATTTTTCGTTACCAAGTATTATTAATGTGCCTTTATACCAATGAACACCCATACACATTCATTATCAACAACATTATATAAGAGAAATGCACAACAGTATAAAGGGAGGGGCAACTCCCTGTAATATGAGGTCTGTCCGATATCAATATATTATACAATCTTTCATTTTTATAATGCACAAGTTAAATCTTGGGAAACCTCAAATTTACACTTAGCCAAATATACAACTTCGGCAAACTTGGTTGCCCAGCTCGTCGGCACCTCCGCACGGTCGCCGCACGACTAACCAATCCTTCGTTCACCTCGTCGCACCGTCGTGTCGTTTGCCCAACTCAAGCGCACCTCAAAGTCGCCACACACGGGCGCCTCCAACCGAGACACACCTCCGTTCACAACCCAACACTCCAACAAATCTTCGTGCACACTTGCACGATGGGCAGGCGCTCACTCGAGCCACCAAGACATCCTCGCCAAGTCTCGGCACAACACCACCTCCGCACAATCAACCCGGGCACGTCTTGCCCAACGCGTTCACCTCTCACCAAGAGCGTTTCCATCAAGTGCGTTCTACCAAGGAGAGCGCATGAGCTATGCACTCATCTCTCCTCAAACCTACGCACAAGTGTCTCTCCTCCAAGAGCGAAGTGCGTATGAGAAGTGCGAAGTTCGTTGGGTGGTTTGAACGCTCCAACGCTCCAACATATATACTATTCTTCGTGTGTGGGTGGGCTGCCCAGCCGGCCGCCCACACACCCCATACTTGCATCCATTCGGGCGCTCTACAAGTCGGCCACACCCTCATCATTGGTCGTCTAACCCTCCACCGCAACACGCTCCAAGGATGGGTATAAGCCAACGCTCCATGCCTTAGTCGTTTCACTAAGCTCGCATATCGTCGCACTCCCTTCGTCGCACGGTTCTCCATTGCTCGCATGACCGATCGTTCGCTCCGTCGTTTGATTGTGCACGACCTCCGTCGTATCGCACAACCACTCGCCCGTGTGCGCGCACCCGGTCGCCCGACGCCCAACCGTCGCACATCTCCGAGGGCCTTACACGGAGGGCCTAACCCTGAGGAAAATTGACTCGTGACTTTCCATTAGAGAGATACTTTAGCTATAGGAACTCGACCAATTGAGCTAACCCTCTATACTAATATACTAATTTTTGATATTTATTTGCAATTCCTTATTTGTTTCGGCTAACAAGTTTATACCAGCCCTTTCTTTCTAATACCCTTGTTTTTCCTCTGTTCATAGTCCTGTGTTATTATACTTATCTATACTTATCTGCTTACATTTTCTGCCAACTTGTATTGCTCATTTTATTCTTCTTTAGTTGTGTCTTAATTCTGTTTTTGCCTTATGAGGAACGATATGGATTTAAACCTTTGCTAACCTGGCAGCAGGATTTGGGTGAATGACATCTTTCTTTTCTTCAGTAGTAACAGCACCCGATGGTTTTGCTTGTTAAGTGGATCAATTTGGTGTAGTGGTTAGTTTAATTGTATGATGGAGTGTTTGTGTAGGCATCAAACCTCACTGTTGTGTGTCCCCTTGCAGAATGTAAGGTTACTAAATTCATATCATTCCTTTTTTTCTGCAAATATGTATATTTTTCCCACTCCAAAATAAACTGCGTTTTTCCTTTACTTACTAACATATATTATGTATCTAAATCAAATTACCAACATGCTTGCTAACATACAATTTTTTTTAATAGATAATTGTTGGAACTGTAAGGAAGGGGATGCCTAGAAAGCTAGGCAAGCGCACGGAGGACTTTGTGTTCATCACCACAGAAGCAAGAACTGGCAATGCAATTATATTTCATGGAAAAACTTTATACAGAATGGAGACAACTGTTGGGGAAGTGTCGGCGGTTTTACAGTTTGCTTCTGCCAAATGCAAGATCAGAGAGAAGACGCAGGTACCCTTCAATGTCTTTTTGCCTCCAGTCCTGCTTATTTCAGGTAGCCATAATGCAATATTAACTCCAAATGATGTTAGAACAGTTATGGCAAGCAGTGAGGCTTTCATATTTGAGCCTAAAACGACCCAGATTTTGAGTCCATTTGCTCGCGTAGAACAAAATTTTAGTTTGTTTAGCTGGAAAAATTTATCCACAAACTGCAAAGCAGAGGATGGTTATAGAACCTGTAGCTACGGATCTGCTTCTACAGCTGTATTGTCCAGAGTAAGTTTTGAGTACTCTGATTCGGAGGTTGGGGGAACTGGTTTGGGAGCACTTGTAAGTGATAATGAGGAGAAAGTCGTGATCGTCTTGAGAGGGTCTCTATTATATTACTGTGCTGTGGAAGTGCCAGGATATAGAGAAATGAGTGTGCTGGATATTCATGGCTCAACGTATATTCCTGTCGGTGCTTGGTATGCACTTGTTCCTGCTTCTCCATACAAAAATGCATTTGTTTCTGTCCGTTGGAGGAGCAGGAAGATGGTGACCAGAAAAGCATTTCCGGCAATTGGGGGACTTTTTAGGTTCCGAACAATTGTTCTGCAAAGAGGGCAGGCATACGATCCCTCCAATGAAAATAACTGTGATGTAATTTTGGTTATGCTTTATGGAAATTCTTTGCAAATGCTTCCTTCTGAAATATTTCTGGAGGAATCTGAAAGTTTATTGATTTCAGGAAGTGAACCATGTCTCCTGTGGAATATTGGAAAGGCCCCAGCGGCTTTTGTTGCAATACATGTGTGTGGGTATGATGAGCAGATTGACCGGCTGTTCAATGGAGACCCAAATGCCTCTTCATACTATAATGCTGGAGGCAGAATCATGAGGAAGAGTTGAATGATCTGGTGAGTTTTTGGGTTCAAATCAGTGGATTTGACAGCATTGATCTCTTTTTTAAAACCCTGTTTATGTTGTGAAAAAATATTCTTCTCATGGGGTTTCAAGTCTGGAGTCGGACAAGCAATGCCTGTTGGGAATCAATTCAAAATCTTAATATTTATATTAGTGGCCACCAATGCCTGTAAAGATGCAAGTTTAAAAGCTCCATATCAATCATAATGGTATTACTCAGAACCAAATTGTACTACCCCATATTTGAGTTTTGGGAAGGGGAGATTATGGCTATCAGGTTGGTAACATGATACAACATTCAGAAAATCATTCAATTTTGACTCCATTTATTCGCCTTTCACGCAAAAATTCATGTAATCCACTTATATATAAGGGATGTCTCAGTAGTGACTGAAATAAAGCAATTTGGCCACTTTTGGATAGGGTTTAGTTATAGTAAAAGTAAAACAGGTCATTGTTTGAGTTAAGCTGTTAACCGACCGATTTGCATATATGGGTACATTTTTCTGCCTTCAGGGAGTCGAATGATACTACCCCAAGGTGAGAATCAGCAGCAATGTCTCGTGAGAAGTATATGATTTTGATATGGAATTTCCAGCAACAAGCAGAGAATTTCCTCTTCCAAAACAAGGCTGTACTAGCAACCAAAGCAGAGGAACTGGGTACACAGCCTTTATTTTGCATCCAAGAAGTTGATTGGCTTGCATGTTGTCATAAGTCTGACAACTGCAAAATGTGTACATCACACCCAATTTTTTGCGTAATAAATGAGTGAGTTGAAGTGTTGAGTGTATAAATGGTTTAAAAGTTGATGCTGTTTGCATTTGATGGAGACAGATAGTTTTCTCTCAATTAGTTCAAGTTTCTTGCTACTTTAGACGATTTGTTTTCAGATGCTAGATGAGTGGTTTGGTTAAGTTCTACTCTCCCGTGACCTGTCATTTCATGAAAAGGTGCTAAGTTCCTCTTCCTTTTTCAAACAGTCTCCAACCCTTAGATGGTTGTACTCTCTATTTTCATTGTTACAAATAATAGCAGGACATAACAGAAATAGTGCAAATAGTTTTCAAAGAAATGACCAACCAATTTCAATTCATATTTGTGCATCTTTTTGTTTGATTTGGTCATCCAAGGGTTTAACTTGTCATATAACTTGCTGCTATCGTTCATTTCATTTTTGCGACTTATAGGATATTTTTTAGATACAGTTCGAGTTTGACTCAAGGTTGAATATGGCTCTTTAACAATTAGGATTCCGGAGTCTTTCTATAGGGATGAATCTGCATACAGCAATATATGTTCAGATATGAAACAAAAGAGAGAAAATATTTCTTTTGAATTGTTATCAATAATGTAAAGATTGGTACTGATTTTCAGTTTTATCAAGTTTAAGAATGAAGGTACTATTTGAATTGTACAGCAGATCATATTCCACTTTCCAGCAAAATAAAGGAGAACATAATGCAACTAAGGTGAAGTCCTTTTGTTGATGTTTTGAAGTTATGTATGGCAATATTTGTTTGATATGAAACACAAACAACGCAGAGAATAGACAATCAAGATTCAAGTGACTTTGCGAACATTGTAGCTATCCTGGAAGGTAAAAGGAGCGTATCTATTGGCTTCAACGTACAAGGAGCATATTTACTGTCTTCACCACACACGTGCCTAAGAATTGTTGTGCACACAATTGGATAATGATTATGAATGATGACTGGGTGAACATTGATTGTTTCTTTTAGTTTAACAAAACACTGTTTATACTGAGATGAGATTGGTAGTGCAGGTTTTCTTGAATTATGTTTAGTTCAACTCCATTATTATTACCTTGGCCTGGTGAATTTTAGAGTGAGTTATTCAAAGAATTTGGCTTAACTTAATTTCAGCAATGGAAATCGACGAGAAATGGATGATTAGCTTAAGAAGATTCCGTAGGAGCTCATAACAATATTTTGGTGTGCATAATTCAAAATTGGTAGGATAATGACTAACATAGATATTATCAGAGTATGTCATCATTCTATTATCAGTGACCTAGACCTACATTTAACTTGGGAGGACATGAAAAGAAAAGGTAAGCCATGAAAATATCTTTTGAGGTCTTTGCAGAGGGGATGACGACTCGGGAAGAAAAGCCATTCTCATGAACGGATCTTGATACTATTTTTTGAGGATATGTAAGTTTTCAACGTAGTTCTCACTTTTGTATGCACCTTAAAATTCTGAAAAGATTAGTGACCAAATGGATTAAGTTGCATTCCCTAAAGATTTATCTATTGTTCTATAATGCCCATTGAAAAACTCACTTTTGTGATATGGCAACATATCATCTATTTGTTCAGAAGTTTGATAAAAAGATTGGAGCCCAAGCTAATATCCTATAGGGCATGAATGGCTGTGCCATCTATTGTAAGGGCCTTTGAGAAACACTATTTGATCTTCCAAAAAGCATTCTGGGGAGTGAGTTTTGCACGAGTTAATGACATCTTTCAGGGAATTGAAACATTCGTTTAGGATGAACACGTGCAATCCAGATGCTCGAATTTGGTACATAGGAGATTAGTTTTGACTTATAAATGCAATGCAAGGAAAGTTCTTTCAATTTGCGGCTTCTTGTACAAAATGTCTTGCATGTGACCAAATGAGTGAAAACAGGTGTTTCAACTTTCAAATGAACATCAATATTTGTTATGTGCAAACAACATGGAAATTAGCACTGACTGTGAAGAGTGAACAACAATGATAAGCTCTTTTGTGGGAGGTTAGGAAAGATTGGCAGTGGGAGCATGAGATGGATTCCTGCAGTTTCCTGACAACTACTTGCTATCTGGTATTCCTTAGTGTCATAATTTTTCTTTCTGCCTTCTTTCTCATGGCTTATTTTACTTCATTGTCAACGGTTTACCCATTTTGGGGTTAACTCCACTTTATTTGGTACTGCCTCATTTGCCTTTTTTGTTTTAATTAGGGAGTAGATGTCTTTTACTTCTACTAATATTACTTGCTGAACTTTCAAATCCCATTGACCTATTACTCATTAGTAGAAATTAATGTAAAATTTTATTTCATTTCTATGATTGTTGCTTTTTGCGAATATAGTTGACCCTTTTTTTGACAGCAGAATATGATCCCTGATGAACTCTCACACCAAAATATAACCTTGGGTGTTTCCCAAAGGCTTGAATACCTTTTGGCATGATGCTCACATGATTGAAATGAGTTCTAATAACAAAGTATGATCTGAGAAGGCTCAGATGTTAAAATATGATCCGCTTATCATTAAATGAATCCATTCCTAGCTTATGTAAATCCTTTTATTGATCCCATGATAAAAAAAGTGAATTTCAAGAGAGTGGGAGTCATTCATCTTTAATGATGGGGACATATGACAAGATAAGAAGCACATGAAAATAGAAGAGTCTGAAATCAATTCATGTGACGTTCTCCTGTAGCAAACAAAACTTTGTTGGACATAGGTAACATGTTTTATTATATGTGTTTATCCTTATATGGAGAATGCAAGATGATCTTTGATTAGCTAGCCATACAACACAGTGCATGTGAAAGAAGAAATTATTTGGTGCATCAATATTGTCTTCATCTCATTTTAAAAGTTGTTGGTGGGATTAAGTTTGAAATTTCGATATTTGGATTATTATATAATGTCATTTTTTTCAAAGGAACGGTTATAGGATTTTTATTAAAAACAAAATCTGGTTTTCAGGCCAAAACCCTTACATAGTTCATCCAGTTCCACCATAATCCTACTTTCTGATGTCCAGTACATTTGCAACCTATGCTTGTGGCATTTACTTTTATAATTCTAAATAGATGCCTACTGTATATCCTGTAGTAGATGTCTAGATACAAACATAATTTGCACAACATTAGAAACTGAAATTTAAGTGAAAACTACCAAAACTTGCTGTCAAAGGCGCACCTTTAGAATTTCTTTAGCTGTTCTGGAGCCTGGACCAGCTTTCCTCATTTTGGAACTGCATCTTCACCAGAATCATCCTCAATTGGAACTAGCTTAAGCCCTACAACATGTTGAAAATGTAGCGAGCAAGGCCTTTTGGCTTGTGCCTTAGCCAATGAAGACCTCAAAGTGTCCTTCTATCAGTATGAGTGCAAGCTCATGAGTTAGACTTCGGTTAGGATGAGTTATTTCCAGTTTACTGGAATAATCATCAAATTAGCATGCCTAGAGTTGGAGCTTCAGTTAAGTGGAGATCTCATTAGTTTGACTACAGAATGAGGTGGCAGTTACAAGTTCAGTTAGAGTGAGTTAGTCTTCAGTCTTAATTGAAGGAAGGACGAGTTAAGAACTACAGTGTTGATTGGGGAGAGAAAGAGCATCATTCTCATTTAGCTTGTCAATCGGAACCCAAGTTCTAAATTTGAATTGGGTCTCCTTGCATGTTCAAATTGGGTCTATAAAGAGGAGGATGAAGGCACAAGAAAATTCATAGTTTTGTGCACAAGGTTTGTGAGACAAGACAACTCATGAGTTTGTGAGAGAGTCTTTGATTGTGGGGAGCATAGAATTTGTGTCCTAAGAAATAGGAGATCATGTGTGCTAGAAAATAGGAGATTGATTGTGTGCAGGGCTGAGGAGTTGGGTTCCTAAGAAATAGGAGGCAAGAAGTGCGCAAGGAAATGGGGATTTTCCCTATAAAATAGGAGTTGATTTGTGCTAGAGAATAGGGGCTCATGTGCGCTAGAAAATAGGGACCTAGTGTGCAAGGATTAAGGAACCTCTAGTGCACAAAGATTAGGAGAAGAAGAGCAAGTTTTGCAGACCAAGTCAAGGAGGCAACAAAAGAAAAATTGCAAGCTAGAGGGCCGAGTCAAGCAGTGATCAAGGCAAGCCGAGATCAATTGTATCAACTGAGAGTTTTGAGAAGAAGCATAATGTTTTCTTAGAGACAGATTGCTTTGTAATAGATCCAATTGCTCAAGAACAATCAATAAAATACCACATCAAGGAAGCATGTTTTCCATGTTGGGTTTCTTGATAAAGTGTGTTAATTTGTGTAATGTGTTTTTATATATATGGTGTTTCTATTCCGCTACTTATGAATTGTTAAGAAACTCTGTATCTTGGTGAAAGTAAACTAGTTTTCAATTTTCAGTGATTCATCTAAGTAGTTGCAAAGTTTCATGGAAATTTAACACAGCGAACAAATCCTCCATCTCTGCCATTTTGCAGAAGGCGATCATTGTTTATTTGCATTAACTTGAGCTTGGAATTGATTAACAACTGAAGAGAATTGTGAGCCTTTTCTTCAGCTTCTTGTCTCTGCTTGAAGGCGAGCTGCATGCCTTCCATAGCCTCGAGGACCCTATCCAAAATTATATTGATGTCAATGGATTCAGAATCATGCGAAGAGGAGCCCACGTTCACCATGACAGAGTTACCCAATGTCAACACCAATTTGTGAGAGTTAACTTTGTTTACCATTGTGTTTTTGGAGCCAAACCATGTAATGTTTAGAGCCCGAAGAAGGATATATATATTTTGTTGACAAATGCAGACCTGAGCTTTCCCAATGCCAAAACTATGAGAGCCATCATGACTTCTGCTATTTTTCCCTATCTCCATTGAATGTGGGACTACGATCTCCATGATAATTCGGCTTCATAATCCCTGCTGAAAAGCCGCTTGCTACGGAGAAGATAGGTTAATGGCCTTGGCATGAGGCGAATTGAATGCCTCATTCTCGATTGGCTGATTAATTGAGACCCAATTCTGAACGAAGGATACACAAAATAGCAAAAAGAAAAGGGTGCAAGCCAATTGTTATTGCTAAATCGACAGGAATACGCCATGGGAGGCAATCGAGGCCTATCAATAATTGATGGCCGCCAAACCTTAGAGGCCATCGAATCTTAGACTTTAATTCTCCAATGATTGATTTGCTCCAAAAAATACTCAACTTTCCTTATTAAATGTTCATAAATGTGATTTAACAATCCCTCTTCGCTATGTGGAAACATTATGACAATGGGGTGTTTAGTTGGCATTCGTTATTCAACTCTATGATCTCTTGTGTCAACCTTGCTCCTTTGTTTGCTAATGTATCTGCCATGGAACTTAAATTTCTTAAAACATGGAAGATATCAACTTGCTCAAATTGCTGGAGTTGAAGAAGGATCCTAAGCTCCATGGGAGAATGGATCGATTTAGGGTGATGTTTGGCCTCCCATACTCACTGAATCACTATCATTGAATCTCCAAATATCATAATTCTCTGAATCTTTTTTTCAATGGCTAGTTTTAAACCTTGCCAAAGAGCAAGGAACTTTGCTTGGTTGTTGGTTGCTGTTCCCAGTCCCATGCATATTGTGTCTCGATTTTTCCGTCAAGGCCAACAATCACCCATCCTGCTCCTGTCACCCTTTATTATATAATGTGATTTTTTATGGTACTTTTAAGTCAAAATTTTGAGCCATGGAACTGCAGGGCTCATTTTTGGGGCAGATCCTATTTTAGTGGTTTGGGGTCCTAAAACTTTTTGATTTGTTTTGGACATTAAATAAATGTTTTTTGAGCTTAAAACTTTGTTAATGAAGTTTATGGTTCTCTGATAGTATTCAACTCATTGAGAACTTTCCAATAGAGCAAATATTACTTCAATTGGACTTTGTATGAGGAAGCTATGCCTCTCACAAGTTGACCTAAACTTTGACCACTATAGCACCAAGTGGATGCCATGTCAGTTGCCACTACTCACATGTGAAGCTAGAGACTTTCAAGAAGATTCTAAAGGTTCCAGTATCGTAACTGTAATTGGGAATGAGGCATGAAAAACCTTAACCCGAAACCTAGATTACTATTAGGACATGTTAAACAATGAGCCACAATGAAGGTTTTTGTTTGTATTGTATTAATCTGCTGTACCAAAGATAAGCAAAGGAGTGACATATCATGAGTGAAATAGAGGAAGTGGAAGACTTGTCAGCCATTTACACCCTAGTGTTTTTTGCAACTCCATAGTGAGTCCATCTTCCTTTGCATTTGCATTTTATATTTGAGAAGAAAAGAACGAGGTGTAGTTTTCAGCTTTTGGCCAGGTTTTTCCATATTGGGTTTTCCAGACTAAATCTTGTGTTCATTGTGTGGATAGTGTGGTCATTTTATAACTATAGCTTCTTTTTTTATAATATCAGTTTATTTCAGTGTTTTAAACAATATGATTGTAACATAACATTTCAGTTGTAAGTAGACATTGCATAATGGAGAATAACCTTACATATTTTGTGGAATTTGTAACATTTGTCATAATGATTAACTGGTGGAATATCCATTGCAATATGTAGTCAATCAGAAATTAAAATAAATTCATTTTGATATGCCTAAGGGGGCTTTTAGTATTTACATAGAAAGGTAAAGGAAACAATTACATATATAGAAAGGAGTTATATGTAAAACACTAACAACCAGAGGCAACATTTATACATAGACAAAGATCGTTGGTCACTTCAATTTTGACATAGACAAAGCATGCCTCCGAGGGTCTGGGAAATTTTGTACAAATTGTTATTTTAGCCTTGGTTTGTTGTTAATTCCAAGGACATGGAAAAGTATGTGCCACTGCCAAATTAGAAACATACACAGAAAAGATTAGAAAGAAAAGTAGCTATATGTATCTATGTGAAATATATGAATTAGTTGTAATAATCTCATCAAGTGTAAGAAATTTGTTTTGGATAAGGTACTCGATTTTATATACAGGCTTTGTCCTATTCCTTCCTCACTGCATATTCTGAGCCATCTCGAACTTAAATAATGAAAGTTTGTGTATAATGGGAATTTTTTTTTTTAATCTCATTCATAAAAACAAAAATACATTTTACATATGTATGTAGCATTTTATGATTCCTTAGCAGGAATCCCATGCCAATATATAAAAAAACTGGGGATTTTAATTTGTCTTAACACGAAAGGATTTTGTATGTCAGAAAAGTTTATCTAGTACAACTATAAGAAGATTTTTCACTTCATATGAACTCTCTTTGGTATGTGTATTTACATCCGCAGGATAATTTCTGTTTTGTCTTTTGCTAGTTAAAACCCCTTCTATTGTATCAGGAAGAATAAATAACTTTGTAGTTGAGATTGTGAATGCTTTCAATGGATTTTGAACCTGAGATTTTATTGTTGCTAGTGTTACAACTTATTAATACACTGCATGTGACAGACACATGATAAAAATAGCAAGCCTTGAAGAGAACATGGGGGCTTAGATCCTTCATATGGTGATGTTAACCCTAGCCACATCCTCAATATGTGTTCCTTCTCCATCTTGATATGACTTGCACAATGCATTGCCATAACTTCTATCCCTCCTAGGTGCCTATATGGCTACTTCTAGGTGCTTGAATGCCATGGAATGGCACCTTGGTCCATGATGTGAAATTCCCCACTATTAGTCGGAAACTCTTTGGGCATCTGCAGGACCATGCCTGGCAGCCAATGCTTTTTATGTAACAATATATTATGGTTATGGATAAGACCAGTCAATGTTTGCGCTGTTATTTTAGGTGGTTAAAAATAAAAATACAAATCTACAACTTAAAAGAGGTAGGTTTTGTGTCCAACAAAACTTGAGTGAAAGAAGTATATCAACCACCGTAGAATCTACATGAATAACATGGGAATGAATGTCTGAGGATTCCATCGGCAGATGTCTGGCATCATTTTTCTGATATGGTGTGCCATTTATCTAGTATCGGGTTTAATTTTTGGTAAAAATCAGTTGGTTTCTCTAAGCAGCGTAGTTTATTTCAGTTATCCATCTTTTGAATCTGCACTTACAACTTTCATGAAATCTTGAGAAAATTGCAGAAGCCTTTAATATTTGTTACGCGCTGGAGTAAAGATTACACTCCCTGTAATGATCATATCAATATTGTAAATCTGGTTTAAGGGAATATATTGTCAAGGGTCCTGAAAGAAACTTCTCTGAAATATGGGAGAAAATATTGGACAATATCCACAATGCATGGACTTGAAAAATTTGGAAAGTTGGCATCTTAAAAAACTCAGAAATATTAGGAGAATCAAAGATATTTGCAATGCTGCTCTATGTTACTTGTCAAGTAAACATTCTGAATATTACATGCTTCCAGAGTATATTGCCCATAACCTTTGCTCGTCGTAGGCATTCTGAATATTGCATGCTCCCAGAATTCTGTTACTTTTTTCTGAAATCAGCATTTCAAAACAGTCCCTCTACTAAAATATCATAAACATAAAAAATGGCATATTAATACCTTAAAATATCAATAAAACCGATACTGGCTTTTAGTTTTAAGGTGACTAAGGTGAGGATCAGAAACTTGCTAGGCGCTGTTCATTTGTAATAAAAGACTAATTTTATGTTAAAGCTTGTTGCTTTAATCTTCAAAAGTCCAATTTTCAGATTAGCAGTTATAATCTCATCTCTACAATTCAGACCTACCTACTATGGACAGTATTTGTGGAATCGTATAGGACAAAAGAAAATACTGTAACAAAATAGAACACATTTGAGTCCTCGTAATATTTTTCAAGTTTGAAAGAGGATGTTCTTTTTTCCGACTGGGGCAATCTTGCAGGCTGCTTGTTGGATTCTCTTCTTTGTGCACTGAGCTTACTTGAACTGAGGCTTGAAGTGGACATATTCTTTCACGTAGTTTTCAGTTATGGGGAGAATTTATCACTTTCGGTTGAGCTGCTTTATGTCGTTGATGATTTCTAGAAGCAACAATGATTCCATTTCTGTTTCTTAAAATGTTTTTCCTGTTTTCATCGACGCCCTCTGTACACACTTCATATATAATGAGATTAATGTCATTGCTGATTACTTGAGGTCATTCTGAACCCGTTATTAAGGTGATATAATATTTATTTACCAGCTTGTCACATCATAGACACCTGCATCATGATTCATAGCATTGTAGTGTTCATTATCCATTATAATTATTAAGGTAACACTAAAGGGTCTACACGAGCACTAGTATAAATAGAGATCGTGATCACTCATTTTTTTATTCTTAATACGCATAATGTGTTGCGGTGCACCCACTTTGGTAATATTCTTAATATTTGGGTATAGCATTGCAGGATCCCTACAAGCATAATCTCACAGGAAGACAAGTTTAAGACACCAGCTTCTAATTGCAGCCAACATGATTTTGGTTTTGGCTGCTGACCCTGGCAATATTACCTGTGACAAGATTAGGACACCAGCTTCTAATTGCAGCCAAGATGATTTTGGCTTTGGCTGCTAACCCGGGCAATATGGGGTGATATTAGAAGCCAAGATTGGCAATTGGCAATTTAAAGGACTTGCTGTTTTCCTACATATTCGTCTCCAACTATTAGTTTTTATAGAGAAAAGACATTCATTTTATACTCATCATAGAAAGAAATGTTTCTCAATGTAGGCATATGTCCCCCACATAAATAGTGCATATCTCCCAAGTACGCCGAGGTTATTTGGATCTTCCGGAGAGCTGCATTGGTTTTCTGCTTTCTCTTCATCTCCCATTAACGCCCAAACAAATTCAGCATACTTCCCCAGAAATTGAGGATTGCGTGGCTCCATTTCAAGGCCTTGCTCATATTATTTCTCTGCCAGATGCTTCTGCATCCACACTATATAAATAACACGCAAAGTCTCCTTGAAAATGGTACCGTGTATTCATTTTCATGCCATTATAGAACTCCATTAGTATCCAAAGTTTTTCCGTAGCACGTTCAGAAGACAGCCAAGCATCAGGCAACATTGCAGCAGAGGACACATTGTCTGGAAAACAGGCTTACAATCGAGGCCTGTGCGTTCAACTCTTCCTATGGGTACAATGGTTTTAAACCTACCCCTGAAACTCTCATAGGTTTTATTGTAATGAGCGGCATGTTTACTGTCATTCACATTATGCTCGTGTTGATCATCGTTGTTCAATCTACTCATTGCAAGCCTTGGTTTGCACCGTTTTTTTTTCCCTTTTCTGCACAACAAATTCTGATAATTTCTTGTGGGGTATTCCCGGCTTCGGTACTTGATTCAATTGGCCGACTCCTAAATATCTTACCTGCAAAAATGATAGCCCCTGCCATGTACATCAGACAATGTTCTGAAAATATAGTCTGAAATTGTCAAGCCTACTGATGAACCTGTCAAGTAGATTATCGGTGTATATATTACCCCTTGGTTATGGATTTTTCTTTCACTGCTTGCACTCTAATAGAAATATGAAATTTCACATTAATACATTATGCCCTCAGTGTTTCTATCAATTTAGAAAAAGATCCATTCCATTTTAATTCGAGATATATTAAGCTATAAAACTTTTGATTTCATTTTAAAAGAGACTTACACGTTAAGAGATTTAATTGCTCTTAGAGTTTCGCAGATCAAGAGATCAATTTAGAGTGATATAGTTACTGATATGATTATTAATTAGCATAGATCCATCTTAAGCGAGTCAAGAAGGATCAAATTTTTTTAATGCAAATTTATTTTAGAGTGCAAATTACAATCTGTAATTTTTTATTCTTTAAATTGCATTTTTGAATGCTATATAGAGTGCATAACATAAAATTGTAAGTCCAAAAAATCTTTGTTGGATTTAAAAAAACTTATGCCTAAAAAAGGATTACTTTCAACACTTTAACCATAACAATTTTTATTTTTTTCAATAACTTTATATGATATATACATAATTTTTTTAAAACAATATGTAATATATACATAGTTGACATCAAAATATTTTACATAACATGTGCATAGAGACATTTTATTAGGGCACATTAAAATGGTTTTTTTGTTATTAATATATTTTTAAGTATATGTCGACATTGTGTTTATATGTGTGAAAGTATTTCCTCCAAATAAACTAAATAATACCTTTCACTCAACATATAACAAGGAAAACTAATTATACTTCCCATGATTAAAGTTGTTAATGAGGAAAAAGCCAAAATAAATATCCATATTTATAAGTTGTTTTTGTTGTTCTCTTAATACTTTAGATCCAATAGAACTATTTATTCTACCTAGGTTAAAAATGAGAACACAAAATAAAGGAAGTAACATGTTGGGCTTATATAGCCAAAATCTCCCATCTATCTCACAATGTAAATGGAGGGAAAGTCTTAAAGTCAAACTCAGATCTATCTATCATTACATATTCAACCATACAACCATGTATAGAGACATCTAATTTCACTATTCAACAATCAACAAACTATTTACACATCAATGAGCATCATTACTCTAATAATACATAAAAATCATATAATAGACTAAAAGCATAGAGATACTTATCTCTTAAATGTAAAAAGTTGTTTGTAACTAATAAATGGTGAACCTTTTCCACTCATCCATAGGCTCAACAATTTAGATTGAATTTTTTTTTTTTTTTTTTTTTGTAGTTGGTCACCCCCTAACCAGATCGTGATGCGACTAGGAGAACTTTCATTCAATAGCAAATGGTGGAAAAATGAAGGCTACTCTCCTTCCTAACCATAAATTAACAATATTTCTACTTAACCCCTTTGAGCAATAATCTACTTAATGCCACTGGTGTATTCTTAGTTGGATTACATAGTATAAGTGAGTCTCTTCACTATCCCGATAGTCTGTCAATGTTCTTCCAACTCAGTGCCTCTGTGCTTGTCCAACTACACACCTAGAAACATGGCTCTCTTTTATAGATCTATATGGACACTTTTGCTTGATTTTCTCAATAAGAAAATTGATCTAAGAATCCTTCATTGTTTTGTTATGAACTAAAATGCTTTGGCACCCATTTTCGCTTAGATTTTGCCCCAGACCCATTTGTGTGTGCTTCCCCCACTTGTTGCTCGTGAGATCCACTTTGTTCTTTGCCTCTCAACGTGAGATTTCACAGGTTAGATTAGAAATTTCTAGATGGATACTTGTCATACTTGTGAGAAATAGTTTGTTACAATTTCCAACTACCACTCATAATTGTAGGAAGTTGATAATTCAATTGCCAACTCCCTCACTTCTTAGGGAAATGGGAAAGATTTTTATTTTTATTTTTATTTTTTTTTA
>APFE030894429.1:22406-69970 GCA_000404065.3 Pinus taeda | reverse complement strand
AAAATTATGGACAAGGGAATTTCAACATTCAACACTTTCCCTCATTCCCCTCACTGTTTCCCACTCATGGCATCATAGTCAGTGAGATGTTCCATTAATTCCTTCAACTATTGACAATTTTCATTAATAGTAAAAACATAATTTAAATCATTAAAACCATTAACAAAGTAGTCATATTGAAATCTCTCAGGAATACGTGTCATAATTATATTTACGATTGGGATTTGGAAGCGGGGTGTTACAATACCCCCACTCCTCCCCAACCCCAAAGGAACATCGTCCTCCATGTTCACACCACTCATAGTGTCTTATTTCTTGTAGTAATACAACACCCCAAATTATTCTTATTCATTGTAGCATTGCACACAATGCCTCTTCAATTGCACTAGTATCATTGCCATTTTCACATCAGCAATACTTTTCTTTTCCTCGTCATTGCAACAAAAGATGAAGTCATTGGATGGACTTATCTAGACCCTTCTTGGGCCACCCTTGTTCCTATGGTAAAGGCTCATGTAGAAGAAGGTGATAAAGTGGCACATAATATTTTTCTCAATGTTGTCAAGAACTTGTTGCAAGTCTAAATGTTGTTGTCTAGAGATAGGGTTTGAGTAGGAAAGATGGATTGGAATCTTTTCCACTTGGGATGGTTGGTGGAGTCCATGAGACCAATGAGGGATGCTACATAGTTGAAGAGTAACTAATTGTATTTCCAAATACTTACTTGGGAAATAGTGTGACTATTTTTGGGAATTGTAGATTTTTCCTAGTGATTTTTTGCAGTGCAAAAATAAATGCAGTGTTACAGGTTTGAGAATATCCATGTTAATATGGTGCAAGAAGGTCAACAATCTTAATTCTAGCTAGAACAATTTCTTTCTCTATTGATTGCTCAAGAAGGAAGGAGCTTCATGATGAATTGGTAAGAAGTGTTTAGTCCTTAATTCACCCTTTTCATTTATAGCCTCTCTAATCACATTCATGATGCGTCCAAAAGTGGCCTTGCCAATAGGAATTGTGATGGGTGATCCCATGTTCAAAATCTTCTAAACATAAACAAACCCTTCAGTTTCATCCATGGAAATGGTACTAACGATGTTCTCTCCTAAATGTTGTGCGACCTCGACCACATGACAAATGGGATTGTCAAGAACCTCTAGCACCATGAAGATAGGCGGTATTGACCATATAAATATTGGACGAGTTATGGAAAAATTCTTGCATGGTTTGAAGTGGTTCAAAATATGTTGAATAACTTGTTACATATTCATAGGAGTTGCAACCATATTCTTCAACTCTACACATCTACTCATATCAAACTAATTCTCCATGAAAGAGAGAGAATTTCAAGCCATTGGTTTGCAATCCCTGTGCTAAGAGTCCATGTTAGCATATGATTTTTCTATGTTGGTCTTCCATAATTTGAGTAGAGGGGTTTGTTAATTTGGTATTCCATAGTTGAAAGTTGAGTAAAAACCTAGTTTTCCAGTAAAGGCTTCAAAGTTGAAGAATTTTTTTCATGAATTCAACTTGTACTTAAAAAAAATAAGTTTATCATTTAAAATTGCTTTGTAAAAGGGTGCATTTTTTGATAGAATTAGACACCCTCCAGTTACTTGAGTTGTTGCCAAAATGGTTAGAATTAATAACGTATTGGAGCTAATGAATATTATGATATATTCTACCATTCGCGATATATTAAAAGAAAAAAGAAAACCACTCTCTCCAATTTTCTAACATGTTTACCATATGCATGAGACAAAATCGACTTTCTTCAAAATCGAGTCATAGCCCCAATGAGATGAATTATACAAAAAGAGACAACATTATGAACTGGTTCTTATTTAGAACATTTCTCCTTTTGAGTTTGAGAAACTCTTATCAATAGTCAACACATTATCAAAACAATGATGCCATTTTAGGAGCAGATTTACATGAAGATTCAAAGGTTTCGCTTGCACTTCCCAAGCCCCTCAACAAACCATGGGAAGCAATCATCAACAACAAATATAGAACCTATCTTGGATATGAAAAGGATGTGTCGTTTCACATCCTATACTACTTTAAACACATCAAGTTTTAGAGTGATGGGTTTCGTTAGGACAACTCATCTTCACCTGCTCAACTTCCACAACCACTTTAGCTTATCAGATGCCAACATTGTGATAGAGTTGGCCACATGAAAAATAAATGCTTTAATCTTCACCCTTATGAGCATTATGGAAATCATAGTCATCATTCAGACAATTGTTCTAGACACAAGACTCTTACAAGAACAAAAACTCAAGTTGGATGGATAACTTCTTCGTAATGGTCTTCAATAACCAAGAAGATATATTGATCATACGTCAAATTTCAATCTCAAAAACCGACCCATCTTCCATTGGATATATCTCCATCTTCTCATCTTGCATCTAATAAGGGAGGAATTGATAGTCAACTGCTAGATTTGAAGTTATATCAGGCAAGCTTAAGCCACACCCTGAACTAGAACCTACAACCAGAGCCTAAAGATAGAGTTAGCCAATGTCAGAGTCAAAGATTTAGCTAGAGATTGAATTATGTTCCATGAGCATGAATTGGTTGTTGGCCCGCCTTAAACCACCCGTGGAAGAATACTTCGACTTCTACTACCTATTTCATTAGTTTATGGTTGTCTTTAAACCATCATCAGGGAGCACTTCTACTTTGTAGAAGAGTTCAACTTCTAACTAGATTTAGAATTATTCCAAAAACTGCTCCAAGCCAAGTTCCAAAATTGGTGGTAAGCCTTAAATCACCACAAATAGAATACTTCAACTCATGCTACCTCATTTGTTTTGTGTTATTCCTTAAACCACCATTTTAGAGAGCACATCTAGCCATTGGCTCCAATCCACCTTTTTATTTTAGCTCACTCTTGGACTCATATACACTACTTTAGATAAAGGGGGAGAATGTTGGAAACATAATCCTTCATGCTTATGTGAATTTGGAACATTCACTTGAGTGGAAGCGGAAAAGCCTCAAGTGAAGGCCATTAGTCATGAGAAGTCCAAGAGATCTCTTGGTAGATGAAAACCAAGGGTCACACAAAATGTATTTATATGTATATTTTGTGAATAATATAACATTTCACACTTATCTTAATATTTTTATTTTTATTTTCGTTAGTGTTAATATTTTCAAACTCTTAGTGTGGGTTGTGTGATGTAGTGCCATTTATTCAATTTCAAAATCGATTGGCTCTTGTTGAGCCAATTCTTCAACAACAAACTGATTTTCTAGGACCCTTCTTTGTGCCCAATTTAGTTCTTTTAATACAATTTCTTCAACGTCATTGATCTTTATAGCTTGGATATTTACATCTTTAGGTGTGTTGTGGTTGTTTCCTCTTTTTATTTTGGAATTGACTCCAACAACATGAGAATACCAAGTTTGAACCTTGGTTGATTCCCATTACCACCTTCTCCAATGATATTACTAATCTTCTTCTTGAGTTCTCTTGTTTGAGATTGACCCATTGAATTAGAGGTGCTCTTTTGTGATTCTTGGAGAGTAGAGAGAGCACTTGCAACTAGCTATCCATGTTTCCTATGGGGTAGATTAGTGTTGTCCAAACCAGTTGGGTCTTTATGAAAAACCTGTGGAGTATCAGGAAAAAACTGATTATCTCCAACATCTTTAGTTTCCCTTGCTTGAAATGCAGTACCATATCCAATGGAATTAACGTGAGAAGAGAAAATAGATTGAGGATCAAAATCTTTAACTTCCTCCTTCTCATTTCATCTAAACACATCTAGATAAACAACATATTCATCAATTCTAGAAATATTCTTAACCTTGAAATTTCCCAATAAAATAGGCACAAGTATAATCTCTTCTTTCTTTTTTCAATGACAAAGTGAGCCCACGACTTGTATTGTCAATATAATTATGCTAGAATGAATTTGTCGACATAGATTAGGAGTACCAAAGGCCTCTCTTGAAATACGAATAATTGAATGTATGAAAATTCTTTTTCTATTGGAAAAAATCCTTTTCTTTCTAAAAGGGTCATGGATTCACGTGAGCATTTTCCAATGGATGGACCAATGAGCATTATTCTATGTTTTGATAGAAAATAATTCTACATAGATTAAAACTGGAATTGAGCCTTCTGTCTCCAAAGGGATGCATATCAAAATTGAATAGGGTTGAGATCAAAATTGGAATGCAGTGACCTTGGGAGGCCTTCAAAGGCATTGCAATAAGCATTGGTGTATACCACGTATGAACACATGTACAAAAAAATGACCGAATGAAATTTTCCTAACTAATAGGAAATTTTTGTTGAAATGACGTGGGCTTGGTAGAATATGACTCTTTCATGCACACAATAATGTAGGACATATAGAAATTGCCTAGGAATAAATTCTGTTGATCCTTGACCAAGAACCTCATTGAACAACCAATCAATTTTTTGTATGGGTTGGCTAGTGCACATACATCAATCGTGTTGGTGTTAAATGGCTCTTTGGTTGGGTTATTTTTTAGGATGCATATCAAAATTGAATAGGGTTGAGATCAAAATTGGAATGTAGTGACCTTGGGAGGCCTTCAAAGGCATTGCAATAAGCATTGGTGTATACCACGTATGAACACATGTACAAAAAAATAACCGAATGAAATTTTCCTAACTAATAGGAAATTTTTGTTGAAATGACATGGGCTTGGTAAAATATGACTCTTTCATGCACACAATAATGTAGGACATATAGAAATTGCCTAGGAATAAATTCTGTTGATCCTTGACCAAGAACCTCATTGAACAACCAATCATTTTTTTTTGTATGGGTTGGCTAGTGCACATACATCAATTGTGTTGGTGTTAAATGGCTCTTTGGTTGGGTTATTTTTTAGGAGACCCTTCCCTCCATTATAGTTAGTTCGGAAGGCATCAACTTCTGGTACTTTAAAAACTCAGTTGGGTGTTGGGAGCCAAAGCATTTTCTTGAAAACACTAGAGGTCAAATGATTAGGAGCCTTGGAAGAGTTAGCAAACATATGCCTTTTCCTAGTGTCAAATCTATTAGCAGACCATGAAACTAATTCCTAAAAATAAAAGACTTCAAGCATGCACCCAACATGCACAACACCTAAAGTCTATGATTTGTTGGTGTTCCTTTCTTTTGAGTTAACATCCGAGTACAATTTGTGAGCCACTAGCCACTGAAAGTCATGATCTTATCACCCAAGTGTATTGAGGGTGTCTATGCAAAGAAATATCATACTCTGTTTGGCATGTCTATTTGATACTTATTAACACTTGTTAAATGAATCAATGAACAAAAAACTGGGTAAT
Organism: Pinus taeda; assembly: GCA_000404065.3. Classification (NCBI taxonomy): domain Eukaryota; kingdom Viridiplantae; phylum Streptophyta; class Pinopsida; order Pinales; family Pinaceae; genus Pinus; species Pinus taeda. The sequence goes on along the minus strand of APFE030894429.1, from coordinate 64,647 downwards.
TTGAGAGCTTTGATGTATTACATATATTATTAATTCTTGTTGTGTGAGTTCACGCAAAGAAAGTAGTTCATAAATAACAATTACTACATTGATTTGGAAAAATAACAAAATATTGATGGGAAATGCACCTTATTTAATCCTAAAAATAATTTTGGTTGTGTGAGGGATGGATTGTTGTTAGCAATTAGTGTGCCCCAAAAGAGAAAAAAATAAGATTAATGAATGAAAGATACCAACTGTGGGTTGTGGGACATGAGAATGAGGTGTTGTTGAGGAATGGCTCCCACATCCACATATGACAGAAACTGGATGTTAAAATGACAAAGTGGGGGATCATGTAGGAGTGAAAGGTATTACAAAAGGCACTAACTTCACATACAAGTAAAATGACTCAATATGAGCAGATTTGTGGATGTCATGTATGACAAAGTTATGTGGGATAAACATGAAAGAAAATTCATTTTGAAACTTGCATGCAAGGGAATAGAAATACATATAGGAATAGGGTAATTTGTAGGCTACAATAATGCAGGTGCAAATTACAGAATGTGGCAAGTAGGTGTGAAATGATTTAAAGGAAAAGAGGTGTTGCGACTTGCAAACATAAAATTGGATAAGCATTAGAAAAATAGTTTCAAGGGTAAAATAAAATGTAATAGCTTAAAAACATTTGATCAATAATAAAATATCTTGATAATCCTTTCAATTTTTGCTAGGTGATCATTCTTTGTGTGACAACATTAATTATATCCACAATATCTATCATTTTACAAAATCTTATATTGGAGTAAACCATATCGAACATTTTTCCTCTAGACTATTTATTAATTTACTATTTAGGATGAAACAAACCATTGGGTTATTTCTTGAAACATTTATATATAATATAAATATAATTCTTAATATTTATATTATATTACTATTATCTAATATTTATACTATATTATGAAAAAGGACATTATGTGAGCAAGTCAATTGAATTCATTTTTATCCAATCCTTCCTTTCATATTCTTTTGACTCCCTGTGAGCCACTAGCCTACCATGTGCCTTGTGGTCAAACCTTCCCTGTGAAGTTTCTTAGCTAAAAAATCCCATATTTAGCCCAATGGCTTGTGCCTCATATACTTTCCATGCGCCATGTAGACAAGCCTTCCTTTAACCACACCTTGGACCATTGCTCGCCATATTTATTATTGTATTACTTATTGTTTAACCAATATTTATCAAACATTTTTTTTCAGGCTCTCTTTGGAACACTTAAATCTGTTTATTGTTACATTATATTATATCTATATAATATAATTGCGTTGAGAGGCACTCTCCAAATAGTATGGAAGAGAGTTGTAATGTATTGTCTTGTTTAGTGTTATGTAACATTTTGTCTCAATAAATTACAAAAATAAAATAAAATAAATATAAAATTAATAATTATAATTAATAAATAAACCATCCTAGATCCATCTTAACTCCGAATCTACCAAGTGTCGACAAGGATCAAATGCAAACCTTTTTTAGAGTGAAAATATATTTAATCCCTCTTGATGCTTGGTAGAACCGAAGTTAAGGTGGATCTAGGCTGGTATGATACAATATAATATGAAAATAAAAAGAATCTCCATTGGAGTAACTTCGTCGGACCATTTAAAATCAAAATCCTTTAATTTACCCCTGAAGGCCGCTCATGTCTTCTATACTTTCCAAGTGTTTGGTAGATGAGCCTTCCTTATAAGAAAATCTCATAAAGGGTTTGATTCATTTTCCTTTGATGACCCATGATTCATATGCGTGCCTCAAGCCTTCTACATATCATTGATTATTATTTAATTGATATGCGTTGAAGTAATGTGATAGGCCTTTCATTTGAACACTTAAATAATATTGTAGTCATATTGTATTATATTTTTATAATATAATACAATATATTCAAATGAAGGTTCTTCATTGGAGAAACTTTGTCATACCCTTTTTATTTGCCCTGAAGGCTCATGCCCTGCATACTTTCCAAGTATCATGTGGACAAAGCTTTTGCTTTGTGAAATCCCATAAAGGGTTCACTTTATTTTTCTATGATGGCTCAGGCCCCATATCCTTGCCAAGTATCATGTGGATGGAGCTTTTGTTTTGTGAAATCCCATAAATGATTCACTTTATTTTCCTTTGATGGATCAAGCCCATATGCATGCCATGTGTCAAGTGGACAGGCTTTGCATGTCAAACAATCTCATAGAGGCTTTACTTCATTCCACTTTGATCAATTTTGAAGGAAATATGCGTGCACACACACATCTATTTATACATTTGCCTCTCCGATAATGGTATAAATCAAATTGTTATTCACCATGAAGAAGAATTAAGGATTTTTAACTCTAGAAGCAAACTTTACATGCACATAAATACTTTTATTGTAGTCACCCTCATAGTAAAATGAAATTTCAAAAAAATACATTATGTGCCTCCACCCCACCAAGAAAATAAGATTCCCTATAATTTAGGAAAGAACCAAGCCTACTATTAAATTAGGAATAGGCATATTTAATCAAAGATTTTCCTCATGTAAAAACATTAAAATAAAATAATTTATCAACACAACAAATGCATATAAATATAACTATGACTTCCAAGCTAGGCTTCATGATAATTTGGGTGTGTGTAAGTATTTCCTCCAAACATAATTAAATGGGCTAAACTAAATGAGACTGTGAAATGAACATGTAATAAGGACTAATTACACTTTTCATGATTATTATTGGGCATGGGAAAAGAGACAATATACACATCCACATTTATAAATTGTTCTTGTTGGGCTTGTAATATTTCAGACCAGTGAAACTACTTATTCTACCTAGGTGAAAAATTAGAACATGAAATAAAGGAACTAAACCAATAGGATTATATAATTAGAATCCCCAACCTAATTCTCAATGTAAATGGAGGGAAACTCTAAATTCAAACTTAGATGTATCCCTCATTGCAAATTCAACCATATAACCACATATAAAGTCATCCACTTTCATAGTTCAACAAGAAACACAATATTTACACATTCATGAGCACCTTTTATCTAATCATAAATAAAAATTACAAAGAAAACTAAAGCAAAGAGACACTTATCTAGTAATGATAAAAATTTGCACACAAGTGATGACGGGTGAGCCTTTTTTCACTCGAACATAAGCTCAACTACCTAGAATGACTCTTTTGCAATTGATCACTCACTAACTAGACGATGATATCATTAGGAGAATTTCCACTCAACAACAAATAATGGAAAAATGAAGGCCTCTCTCCTTAATAACTAGAATTCAACAAAGCTTCTCCTTCAACCCCTCTGAGCCAAGGGACTACACGATTCCATTGGTGTATTCTTGATTGGCTTGCATAGCATAAGGGAGCCTCTTCACTATCCCAAAAACCCCTCAACATCCTCCCACCTCAGTGCCTTTGTTCTTGCCCAACTACCCACCCAAAAACATAACTCTCTTTTATAGCTCGGGTTATGAATACTTTTGCTTGATTTTATCAATTGGAAATGGATATAACAATATCTCATCATTCTATTATCAACCACGTTTTTGGCACCTATTTATCATCATATTTTCCCCCAAATCCATTCATTTGCATCCCTTTTTGCTTGCAAGGTCCACTTTGTTCTTTACATCTCAACCTCAAATTTCATGGTTAAAATCAACAATTTCGTAGGTTAGATAAAAATATTTGAGGTGGGTATTTTCCCATACCTCTGAGGAAAATTTGGCATAATTTCCAATGACCACTAATAATTGTGTGAAGTTGTTAGTTCAATTACAACTCCCTCAATATTTTTCTTCTTGGGAAAATGGAAAAGTCTAATTTTTTAATTTCAACTCATCAATAAAATTTTGGGTAAGGGAATTTGAGCATGCAACACATTCCCTAATTCCCCTCATTGGTTCCCACTCATGGAATCATAGTCAATGTAGGTGCTCCATCCATTCATTCAACAATTGGAAATTTTCAGTAGTTGTAAAAGCATAATTTACATCATTAAAAGTATTAACAAAATATTCATGTTGAGATATCTTAGCAATACATGTCATAATTGTATTTACAATTGGGGTTTGAAATAAGGGTGTTTAAATCTAAATCTTTAGTTCAATATGACACAAAACTCAATTAACTATCAAGGCAACACTCCAACTCAACATTTTATAGGTTGGGTAGACAAGATTCAAGTGGATGTGATTTTGATAGTTGGTAGTCAACAACATGAGCTATTTCTCCTCTAAAACATAGCTAGTTTGGAAACCCTTCACCTAGCTAGTGAAGGATGGCTCTAACCTTGTTTTGATACCATTGGTGGAAGGAGACATGAGAATTACTATGGATTCTACAACATTCATCAATTAATAGAAGAACACCTTGATTTGTTGCTACAACTCATGAACTTCATGCTTGCATTTCTTCACAAATGAGATATAAATACATATAGGAGAACATTCTAGAATAATGTTATAAAAAAGTCCAGGTGATAAGATATGTCTATGTGCAGTGTCCGAAAGAAACTAGATGTAACTAGAAATCCAACCTCGAATCTTGCAATACAACTCATCTAAATCTTTCTAAATTGATTCGTGGGAGTAATTGCAATATTCTAACAATAAATTCTTACTAATACTTTTCGGTTGCAAATATGTATATTTTTGTAGAAATTTTGCAAATTCTCTACAAATCTCGCTTTGAGACCCTATAGAAAATTTGACTGTAGATTAACCCGATAATGTAATATAACCAAAGAAAAATACTATAATCTACTTCTACTATCAATTTGCAGAAGCTTAAAGATTGAGCAAGATCGAACTGAACACATATAACCAGAAGAAGAAGAATCAATGCACATGAAACACAGAAAATACTCAGGGGAAAGCCTCAGCTAAAAACCCCACTATCTATATTATCATACAAGGTGGAAATACATTAGAATTATACAAAGCCTTAGCTCTCACAACTAGCCAGCTCTCAGTACAATCCTCCTGGATGCTCACAAGCAATCAAAGCTTCTCACAAGCCTTCTCCTCTGCCCTCCAAGCTCCTATTTCCTTGCGCAGTTCCTCTAGGATGATTCTCCTTCACCCAGTGGAACACTGCTCTGACACATTGCTCTAACACACTGTCAGAACTGCTCAATCCTCAAGGAATCTTACCTTGACTGCATGCATGCGTTTCCTTTATAGGAAAATACATGCAACTAATAGTACACTGTCCTTGACATTTAGCTCAGCTGGGTCTTTCTCAGAATAGACATGCATGAGTTTCTGATGAGAGAATCTTTAGTTATCTTAAGTACACTGGTTGAGTGCATGCATGCATTAACTGATTGATAACTCACAATTAGTTCCTCAAACAATTTCGAACTAATTTAACTCGACTTAACACAGTAAACTAAGCTAACTAATTACAACTCAAATATAACTCAATCTCATCTCCTTAATTAAGGGATAATCTCCTTAATTTAAGGGATAACTATTGCATGACTTCAGAAAGAATTCTAACTTGAATTTGTCCAACTAATTAATACATAATGAATTAATTAATTATTTCCAAGTAGCTGGTGAGACTAAATTCGATTTTAATTCACAATTTTAATTCAAGGACAAATTAAAATTGGAATTTTTGGATTCTATTTTTATCATTTCTTGTTGCTATTTTCATTTTTTTTTTGTCAAGAAAAAGGTAGTTAGAAATCCTTCCTATGAAGGCCAATGGGTTCTTCACCATAGAAGTGGATGTTGGCAATGAAATTGTGTTTCATGGAAAAATCATATAAAGAAGGGATAAAACTTCAGGGAAGTGTTGGTAATTTATAGTTTTCTTTTTCCAAATGCATGGTCAGAGAGAAGATACAACTACCCAACAATGTCTTTTTGCCTCCAATCCTACTTATTTCAAGTACACATATTGCATTATCAACTCTAAATGATCTTTGACAAATATGGCAAGTAGTGATGTTTTCATATTTGTGCCTAAATCGATCAAGATTTTGAGCCCATTTGTTCTTATAGATTTTGCTTAATTGGGAAAATTTATCGATAAAATAGAAGACAAAGGATGGTTATAGGACTTGTAGCTATGTATATTATTCCACTACTATCTTGTAAAGAATAGGTTTTAAGCACTTTTATTTGGAGGTGGAAGGAAATGGTTTTGGAGCACTTGTAAGTGACAATAAGGAGAAAGTTGTGATTTTATTGAAATGTATAATATTATTGTGTTGTGGAAGTGTCAAGATATAGAGAAACAATTTTATTGGATAATAGGATATTCATGGATCAACATATGTTCATGTTAGTTCTTGGCACGCACTTGTTCTTTCTTCTCCATAAGACCTTTAATATCCTCCCAAACTCTAGTTAGACTTAGGCGAGGTCCTGAAAGGTAGTTTGTAATGTTCTATTCAACCCATTACAGTTCTGACCAACCTAGTAATGTCCCAATAAACCCTATAGTGTTGAAAGTTAATCCTGAAAGGAAAACCCTTTTCAAGTAATGTCCTGGATTGGTGTAAGACAAGGGTCTTGATCTAAAGTAGGTAAGGCCATGACTGCATAGGTCAACCCAACCTACTAAGAAGGTCCTAGTCAACCCAATCTGCAAGTGAGTTCTTGAAAATTAAAACAATCTAGTAAGTTCTTGATTAACCCTTCTAATGCGAAGTAAACCATACATGCTATGCATTTTTTTTATATCCATCAAAGCAAGAAGATGATGACCAAGAAAATATTTTCTAGGACAAGGGGATTTTTTGGATGTTGAAAAATGCAACAATAAATTTTCAATTTGATTTTGCCTTGGTCAAATTAAGAAAATTCAAATTTCCACATCAATAAAAAACCTAGATGCAATTAACTTGTGTGACATGGCTCTTGTCACTCAGTTAACTCAATAAATTTGAGTTAGAGGATTTAGAGTTCAGTTAAGCATGTGTGATTGCTAATTTGTAGCAATCAAGGTCAGTTATTTCAAGTTGTTTTCAGTTAAACTAGTTCTAATTATTGGAGGAACTAGTGGAAGGTCAGTTGTGCAGTGGGACTTCAGTCTAACTAAGTGATAATCTAGTTAATAGATTAATCAACCCAAAATAGCTAGTGCATGCAGAGAATTCGAGTTCCCCAACTGTGGTGGAGATTCCAAGGCAGTGCAACATCAATTGTAGACTAGTCTTGAGTGTATAGGTGTTGCATGCAGTCAGATGATCAACCTTGGGAATTGTGTAAGCATTTTGGAGGAATTTCCTAAATAATAGTGGCTTAATTTCTCAAGGAATTGCACAAGGAAATAGGGGTTCAAGCAGAGGCATAAATTGACTAAGTTTGGGTCAAATCTTCTCAATGAGTAGAGAGATAGGTTATTAACTTGCATGTTGACCTCAGATTGAGCTCGTAATTGTAATACATCTATATTCATCAGATTATTGCAAGCATGCATAGGGGTTTTTAGCATATTGCTTTCCCATGGAAAAATATTGTGTGCATGTGTGTTATTTCTCATTGTATTTTTGTGATTGATGTTCTAAATTGCGAATTTAATTCCGCAGAGCAATAGAGTAGGATTGTGTCTTGTGATTTAGATTAAAATCATGAGAAATTACAATTCTACACCATAATTTCTACATCGGGTTAATAATGATTACTCTCCAAATTTGGCAGGAATATGACATCTCAAAAGAAGAATTATAACTATTATGTAATTTTTGTTATGCTTTATGCAAAATATTTGCAAGTGATTCCTTCTAAAAAGTTAGTTTAGAGGAAGTAGATAATTTGTTGATTTTAGGAGGTAGACCATGTCTCCTATGGAATATTGGAAAATCCATAATGGTGTTTTTTGTAATACACTTGTATGGGTATGATATTTGTATTTATGGACGGTTCAATGGAGACCCCATGCTTCATCACACTTTAGTGTTGAAGACAAATCACATGGAACAATTGAATGGTATGATGAGTGTGATTCAAAACAATGGATATGGAAACATTGTTCTCTCTTTATGAGTTGTGATTATGTTACGAAAAATATTCATCTCATTGCGTTTCAAGTATGGAGTTAGAGAAACAATGCCTATTGGGATTCAAATTCAAAAGCTTCATCTCAACCTTGATGGCCACACATGGCTATTAAGAAGCAAGTTTAAAATCTCCATTCAATCTGGATACATTTCACATTGTAACATAATAAAATTATGCTATGCCATAGTGAGGTTTAGGAAGGGGAGATCATGGCTATATGGTTGGAAACATAATACAACTTTTTGAACATTTCTCAATATTGACTCCATTTATTTCATTTCACACAAAATTCAAGCATATATAAGGGATTTCTTGACATGACATGAAAGGTTTTTTCATATAAAATAATTTTTCCAATTTTAGGTATGTTTTAGTTATACTAAATACAAAGCATATCATTGCTAGAATCACATTGTTAACAAGGTGAATTTTCGATTGGGTAATTCTTCTTATCGGCCCAAGATCTTTCTTATATGTCTATGATACTTGAACGATACTACCTAGAGGTGAGAATTAGTTGCGCCGCCTCAAGAAAACTCATATGATTTTGAAATGGCCCTTTGACAACAAGTAATGTCACATATTCAAATCCCTTCCTTGGCCATTAGGGCATTCAATTTGATACGCTCTTTTATATTAAGAAACTTGTTAGGTTGAATTCAAACTCTAAAAGTAGTATAATCCGTAATTCATATGCAATTAAAGCACCAATGAAAATAATGTTGCATATTTTGAATCATTATCTATTGAGTTGAATGCATTGGAAAAAATATAATGTTAATGTAAATCATTCACTAGTTATTAGTACTCAATCTGTAAATGAATGCATGCCCACCTCGCTGATAAAATATTAGTGATTCACCACCCAACTATTAGAATCAACTATGGAATCTGCCCCCAACATAAATCATGATAATACTAGCGCTTATGGGGCTCTAATTTCACTCAATCCAACTCTCATGACATGTCTAATATTTTGAGCACAAAGTGTTTTAGATGCTCATCCAACAACTACAGAACTTTGTTCTATAGTCCAACACAACACAAGGAATATATTTCCTTTTTCTACTCAACAATTTGTTATGGATTTTCTTTCATTCTAGTGCTCTCACAAGTAAAAAGAGTCCAAATTGCTAGTTCTCTTTTGGGAATAACCTACATGAGAAACACTTGGCTCAAATTCTCCATGAGAAACAATATGAAGGTTGCATTTTCTATGGTATTTTCTTAGCTATTGTAAGAATTACAACCATGCTTTTTCCCTCAAAACCATTCCCTTTCCTCTTGTATTCTCCATATTCTCCATAAAAAATTTCCTAGACCCCAAAAGGTCTTATCAATCACATGTATGTGGCACTTGGATTCTCTTTGCCATTGTATGCAAAATGACCATGTTTCACAAATGTTCCTTCATAAACAAAGAGAGAAAAGTGCTATTGATCTATGAACAATGGTGAAAAATTCCTTTCTCCACAAGAATTAGCATAGACTCACCTTCCTTGCATGAGGAGTTAAAATTAAAATTCAAGTCAAGAATAATGGGAAAACTATGTAAGGAAGCATGAACTAAAAGGTAGTCCCCCTTTATTTCCCCACATTGTTGGCATCATAGCCCCCTTGTTGCTTTCTCAATCAATATTTTTGGTGGATATTATATTAAGTTATTTTCATTTAAACATCTATTTACATAAATAAGAACTCCATGGAAACATAAAAGCCACACAACAATCTTAACCCACAATCTTAGCCCAACATTTCGAGTCATACATATTCTCTAATTAGGCCTTGGTGTTAAGCTCTAAGATATGAATCTGTATGTGTTGGGAGATTGACAATACTAAGAGGGGGGGTGAATCAATATTATGCTCAATTAATCACCAATTATAATTTTTCACCTTTTCTTTACAAATAACTGAATCATTAATAATTACCAACAACACAATATATCAATAGTAGTTAACACATGCATAATCAAGGCATAAGAGTAGTAATATACATGAACAAATAAACCATGACCAACACATACACCATCATCAACACATGGACACTAGATATTAGGTGGAAACCTTATGAGAGAAAAACCACCAAACCCTTTGTTTTCTTCTTCTTCTTATATAAAACCTTCTTTACATCATATACTGGCACCCAATATTATGCAAACTTCGACTTGCGAGATATGTGAGAACCCACTCACTCCATGCCACTACCTTATGGAAGAAACCACTTTCACAACTATATGCATACACCCATATGTTGGAGGCACTGACCCCCAAATAATTTCTCAGGCCACCACCTAAAGGAAGCACCCAATTCCGCAACTATATGAAGACACCTATCTGTTGGAGGCATCGACCCCCAAATAGTTCTTAGGCCACCACTTGAATGAAGCCACCACTTCCTAGTTAGAAAGCCATCTGTTGGGTGTGGAGCCTAATTATCTTATTTATTCAGAGGTATCACCACATTGGACCCTAGTTCGTAATGTGGCGGCAACGCTGCCTGTAATATTCGCGCTGCAAAGGGGGTCTGGGGGGGGTGTGGCAGCACCCTCAAAGCTAAAAATAGATGTAAAATTGCCTTGTAAAATGTTGTAATTTCATAGTCAATCTGGGCTGTTCATTAAGCATAGATCTGACGGTAGAAGTTATGTTTAATTTAGAGTTTTTTTCCCTAGAAGGCAACCCCTCACTATATATGAGGGAATTGTATTGTGTCTATGGATATTTGTATTCTGAGTGAGGAAGAGAGAGGAGATTGTGTGAGAACGAAGAGGGAATTACATCGGATCTGCTGTAGATTGTATCTCTTCAGTTTGTTAGATAATATGAAAGGAAGGACTGGCTGTTTCTCTGTGGATGTAACCCAAATTTGGTGAACAACGTATGTCTGTGTCTCTCTTGTTTTATGTGTTTATATTTTTGCACTATTTTATGTGTTCCATTGCTCTATAATATATAATTTTCTAACAACTGGTACCAGAGCCTAAGGTCTATTTGGCTGATAAACTTGTAGGAGAGAAGGCTTCTTGGTTTGAGTGGGAGAAATTGCGGAAGATGGTAGGTTTAGGGTTGAAAAATTTAACGGACAAAACTACTAGCTATGGAAGATGCATATGGAAGATTATCTATATTAGAAAGATATGTACCTACCATTGAGCGGAAAGACAAAGAAGCCGATGAGTATGACAGACACAGAATGGGATATTCTCAACAGAATCGCACTTGGAACAATACGGTTGTGCCTAGCGGCATCGGTAGCCTTTAATATTTCAAAAGAAATGACAACAGAGGGTTTAATGAAGGCATTGGCCAAGCTATATGAAAAACCATCAGCCTCAAATAAGGTATTTCTTTTGAAGCATTTATTTAATATGACGACGATAGAAGGTGGATCTGTTGCTGATCATTTAAATGAATTTAATACAGTTACCAGTCAGTTAAGTTCTGTAGGGGTAACTTTTGATGATGAAGTTAGGACTTTGTTATTTCTATGCTCATTGCCAGAAAGTTGGAATGGTTTAGTTATGGCCATTAGTAACTCTGTCTCTAGATCTAGTACTTTAAAGTTTGATGATGTTGTTGGTGCAATCCTTAGCGAGGAAATGCAACGGAAAAGCTCCGATGAGACATCAGGTAATGCTTTGACTGCAAAGACTAGGGGAAGAAAAATGGAAAGAGGAAAGAGCCCAGGATATCACAGTAAGTCAAGGAAAGGCAAATCCAAGTCCAGAGCGGGGATAGTCACTGGAAATGTGGGAAGAAAGGACACCCGAAGAAAGACTGCAAGTCTCGGAAGGGAAAAGAAGGAGACACACAACAAGAAAACAATCATGAAGAAAATGTGACAGTTGATGTGTTGCAAGATGCTTTGATTCTTAGATTAGAAAATATTATTGATGCTTGGGTGATAGATTCAAGGGCCTCATTCCAAGCCACACCTGATAGGAAACATTTTCATGATTATGTTCCAGGAGATTTTGGACAGGTTTGATTGGGTGATGATAAACCCTGTAAAATCATTGGAATGGGTACAGTTTTCATAAAACAACAGAATGGAAGTCAATGGCTATTGAAGGAGGTAAGGCATGTTCCAGATTTGAAGAAAAATTTGATCTCAACAGGGCAGTTTGGAGGTGAAGGTTGTGTAACTACTTTTACAGATAAACTTGGAAGGTCACTAAAGGAGCCCTGGTAATAGCAAAGGAGAGAAAAAGGTGGTACCATTGTATTTATGCATGATTTCTAATTATGTTAATTCTTAACTCTACAAGAGTAGATACGCATCGGGCATCATAGGATTTGCACATGAGTGAGAAGGGGATGTAGATTCTTCACTCAAAAATTTTGTGCCAGGTTTGAGAATGTGATTTAAAATTTTGTGGAATTGTGTTTATGAAAACAAAGAGATTAGATTCCTCAGAGTTGGGAAAGAAAAGAAGAGCGAAAAATTAGAGCTTGTGCATACAGATGTATGGGGACCTGCTCAGGTATCATCTCTTGGTGGCTCTTGTTATTATGTTACTTTTATTGATGATGCAACCAGAAAGACATGGATTTATTGTATTCGAAATAAATCTGATGTATTTGATGCTTTCAAGAAATGGAAAGCTTTGGTTGAAAATGAGACAAGAAAAAGGTTGAAGTGTACCAGATCAGACAATGGAGGTGAATATTGCAACAAAGAGTTTGATAGGTACTGTTCAATGAATTTGTAGAGAGAAAACAGTTCCAGGAACACCACAAGAAAATGGTGTGTCAAAAAAGATGAAATGGAGCGTGCAAGGTGCATGAGATTACATGCAGGATTGCCTTTACAATTTTGGGCAGATGCTATAGATATTGATGTTTATCTAATAAACAAAGGGACTTCAAGTTCCTTGGATGGTGGTATTATAGAGGAGGCATGGACATGTAAAAAGGCAAACTACTAATTTTTAAAGACCTTTGGTTGTGAGGCCTTTTTTCTCTTTAATAAAGATAATAGAACAAATCTTGAGGCAAAATCAAAGAAATGTACCTTTATTGGATATGGTGTTAATGATTTTGGTTATTTTTTTTATGATTATGAAAAACACAAAATCATTTGGAGCAGAGATGTCATATTCAATGAAAATGTTTTGTATAAGGATTAGCTGCAGGAAAAGAAACAGGAAAAGGAAAACAAAGAATACATAGTGCTTGATGAGATCACAAAAAAAGTGAAGGTGCTTGAAAACCATAATGATCAACAACCAGAACAACAACAACAACAAGCACCTCAAACACCTGAAAGTGGTGTTAGAAGATCTACCAGGATAAGTAGACCCCCTGAACAATACTCTTCTTCATTATATTATGTATTGTTGACTGATTCTGGCGAACCAGAATGTTATGAAGAAGCAGTGCAAGTAGAAACCAGGAAGAAGTGGGAGCAAGCCATGAAAGAAGAGATGGACTCCTTAGCACATAACCAGACTTGGGACTTAGTCAGGTTTTCTGCAGGTAAAGCAACATTGTAGAATAAATGAGTTTACAGGTTGAAGGAAGAAGATGGAGGTAGAAAAAGGTATAAAGTTAGACTTGTGGTGACGGGGTTTGCACAGAAAAAGGGTATAGACTTTGATGAGATATTTTGTCCTGTTGTTAAAATGACTTCAATAAAAACTATTTTAAGTCTATTAGCAGCTAAAGATTTTCATCTTGAGAAACTAGATGTAAATACAACCTTTCTCCATGGGGATTTGGAGGAAGAGATATATATGCAACAACCACAAGGATATGAGGTAAAAGGGATGGAGAAACTAGTGTGCAGGTTGAAGAAGAGCTTGTATGGCTTAAAACAGGCGCCAAGGCAGTGGTATCTAAAATTTGACAGGTTTATGTCTTGACAAGGTTATACTAAATGTCACTTTAATCATTTTGTTTATGTAGAAATTCTGACTGTAGATTAACCTGATGATGCAATATAACTAAAGAAAAATACTTTAATCTACTTCTACAATCAAACTTGCGGAAGCTTAATAGATTTGAGCAAGATCAAGCGGAACACATATAACTAGAAGAAGAATCAATGCACATGAAACACAGAAGAATACTGGGGGAAAGCCTCAGCTAAAAACCCCACTATCTGTATTGTCATACAAGGTGGAAATATCTCAGAATTACACAAAGCTTTAGCTCTCACAACTAGCTAGCTCTCAGTACAATCATCCTAGATTCTCACAAGCAAATAAGGCTTCTCACAAACCTTCTCCTCTGCCCTCCAAGCCTCTTATTTCCTTGCGTTGTTTCTCCTGGGTGATCCTACTTTTACCAAGTGTAACACTGATCTCACACCCTGTAAAACTGCGCAATCCTCAAGGAACCTTCTTCCTTCTACATGCATGAGTTACCTTTATAGGAGAAAACATGCAACTGATAGTACACTATCCCTGTTAATCTCAACTGGGTCTTTCTCAGAATAGACATGCATGAGTTACTGATGAGAGAATCTTCAGTTATCTGGAGTACACTAGTTGGATGCATGCATGTATTAACTGACTGAACTCACAATTAGTTCCTCAAACAGTTTGGAACTAATTTAACTGGACTTAACCCAGTAAACTGAGCTAACTAATTACAACTCAAATATAACTCAATTTTATCTCCTTAATTAAGGGATAATCTTCTTAATTTAAGGGATAACTATTGCATGACTTCAGAAAGACTTCTAACTTGAATTTCTCCAACTAATTAATCCATAATGAATTAATTAATTATTTCCAAGCAGCTGGTGAGATTAAATTCAAATTTTAATTCAAAATTTTAATTCAAGGACAAATTAAAATTGGAATATTTTGGATTCTATTTTTATCATTTCTTGTTGCTATTTTCAACACTTCCTCTCAATAAGAAAGGAATTCAACTCGATCCCGATCGTGAACCTTTGGAATGTTATGCATGCAACACTTCTCTCTAGTTTTGTTTCTCTAGAAACTCAAGAAAAAAAAAACATCCAACCTGAATCAGTATGATGCATCTGTCATCAAAGTCTCTGACTGCTATTGCCTCTGTCGACTGAAAACTTTGCGCTTTGGATGACTCTGCCTTTCTGCACTGTTGTCAATCCTTATCTGCGCTCTTCAGTATCTGACTGCTCTAGCCTCTGTTACTTTGATCTTTGACTACATCAATCCCATTAATTCCTCCCGCTAGTATGTACTTTGGGCTCCTGTAGCAAGGTACGATCCATGAGATAAAACCTCTCAATGGACCCTGCCCAATTTCAGCCTTCTTGGGACTATCACTTCACATCGCCCCACCTCACAGCTGGAGGTATGGCTGCATGTGATCCTTCTACCCAATTGGCTCGAAATTCCCCCCTACTGGAGGTCTTTGCAAGAGTGGATGCCTCCACTCGGTCTCGTCTCAGCATCTCTAATTGTGGCTCCTCCACAATTGTCTTAGATTTCTTTTGGGGTTGTATGTTGAGAGGCAATTTACTCTCCCTCTCAACCACCAAGTCTCTAAAATTTTCCTTGCTCCTCAAGGCTGTGCATGCATCTTGAACCTCAAGATCATACAGGTTCTTGACTCGTGAACCGATCTGCTTCACTTGTCTTGTGGTGATGTGTCTGAGGAAAACCTTTCCCTTACTAAAAACAACATCGTAGCCTTTGTCCTCCAACATCGCAACCGATACCAAGTTCTTCTTCAGTCCAAGCACTACGTCACATCTGTCAAGGTAATAAGAGCTCCATGCTCCCTCTAAAAAGCAACCGTGCCCACTCCTGAAATACTATACCTTTCATCGTCACCCATCTCTATGCGCATCTTGAGGTCTTTCTCCTCTAAGGTACTGAATAAAATTTTATCGCCAATTATGTGGAATGAGGCTCCACTATCAAGATACCAACCACAACCCATCATCGATGACACCATGCATGTGATGAGGGTGAAGTCCATTTCGAACTAAGAGGCCAATTACTCACCTTCAGATCCTTCCGAGGATCCCTTCTTGGACTTCTTCGATGGGAAATTAGTGGCATAACGACCCATTTCGTGACAATTAAAGCATATCACTTTAGACTTGTCAACCTTCTTCCCTCCATGAGAAGAATTCGATTTGGAATGAGAATCCTTCTCCTTCCCTTTCCTTGCCTTGCTAAGGCGAGATTTTCTTCATCATCCTTGGATGAAGAACCATCTCGTGTGATCCTCCTGGTCTCCTCCTGCAAGAGAATCGACCACAGTTGTTCCCAATTCGGCAATTTATCCCTTCCATTCACAGAGTCTTGGTAGCTATTCCAGCTCTTTGGAAGGCCTGGGAGAGCGAGGCTCACCATATCATCATCAATAGTAGTTATTCCCACACTGCTAAGCTCATCTCTGCGAGTGGTGTGTTTTTTCAGATATGTGGAAATAGTATCGCAATTTTCCATCTTGATTCTTTGAAGCTTATCCTTGAGTGCCAATTTCCTTTGGTCGCTACTGTTCTGGTAGAGGTCCTTCAATGTATTCCACATTGAATATGGAATATCCTTCCCATGGAGACTCGAGACAATATGGTCTCGAACTCCCTCAAGGATGATCCATCTCGCCCTCGCCACACACTTCTTCCACTCAGCCAACTCTTGTGCATTAGTTGAAGTTGGCTTTTGGATTTCTTGATCAATGAAATCCTTTAAGCCGTTGTCTGCTAATACAACCTCCATGCGCACTTTCCATGCTATGTAATTCGAGCTGCCTTCCAAGGCATACTCGAGTCTCAAGCCATAGAATGCCATTGACCAACCTTGAAGTATGAGATGAATTCGATTTGCACCTAAAACCCCGAACTTGAAACTTCGAATTCTCTTCTCAGTATACTATTCACAACTTTGATAACCTTTGCTCTGATACCATGTAGAAATTCTGATTGTAGATTAACCTGATGATGCAATATAACTAAAGCAAAATACTTTAATCTACTTCTACAATCAAACTTGAGGAAGCTTAATATATTTGAGCAAGATTAAGCAGAACACATATAACCAGAAGAAGAATCAATGCACATGAAACACAAAAGAATACTCAGGGGAAAGCCTCAGCTAAAAACCCCACTATCTGTATTATCATACAAGGTGGAAATATCTCAGAATTACACAAAGATTTAGCTCTCACAACTAGCCAGCTCTCAGTACAATCCTTCTGGATGCTCACATGAAAACAAGGCTTCTCACAAACCTTCTCCTCTGCCCTCCAATCCTCCTATTTCCTTGCGCTGTTTCTCCTGGGTGATCCTACTGTTACCAAGTGTAACACGGATCACTCACACTGATCTCACACCTTGTAAAATGGCGCAATCCTCAAGGAAGCTTCTTCCTTCTACATGCATGAGTTACCTTTATAGGAGAAAACATGCAACTGATAGTACACTGTCCCTGTCTTTAATCTCAACTGGGTCTTTCTCATAATAGACATGCATGAGTTACTGATGAGAGAATATTCAATTATTTGGAGTACACTAGTTTGATGCATGAATGCATTAACTGACTGAACTCACAATTAGTTCCTCAAACAGTTTGGAACTAATTTAACTAGACTTAACTCAACAAACTGAGCTAGCTAATTACAACTCAAATATAACTCAATTTTATCTCCTTAATTAGGTGATAATCTCCTTAATTTAAGGGATAACTGTTGCATGACTTAGAAAAGACTTCTAACTTGAATTTCTCCAACTAATTAATCCATAATTAATTAATTAATTGAGACTAAATTCGAATTTTAATTCACAATTTTAATTCAAGGACAAAATAAAATTGGAATATTTTGCATTCTATTTTTATCAATTTTTGTTTCTATTTTCAACAATTTATCTCAAAAGGAAAAATGATGGCAAATATATTATATTGTTATTGTATGTAGATAACATGCTTGTTGCAGGTTCTAACATGCAAGAAATAAATGTGCTCAAAAGAAAACTAGCGAACTTATTTGCAATGAAGGATTTGGGTGGTGCAAAACAAATCCTTGGTATGAGAATATTTAGAGATAGGAAGAATAAAAAATTAACATTGTCTCAGATTGAGTACATAGAAAAGGTTTTGAAAAGATTTAATATGCAAAATGCAAAACTAGTGAGTATACCTTTGGCAAGCCATTTCAAACTAAGTAAGGAGGTGTGTCCCAAGACTCAGGAAGAAATGGCTTATATGTCTAAAATTCCATATGCATCAACAGTTGGAAGCTTAATGTATGCAATGGTCTGCACGAGGCTTGATATTGCACATGCAATTGGTGGTTCAAACATTGCTATACATGGATATGTTGATGCAGATATGGTGGGTGATAGAGATAACAAGAGGAGCACAACAGGGTATGTGTTTACTGTAGGTGGAAAAACTATCAGTTGGGTTTCAAAACTACAAATTGTTGTTGCACTCTCAACAACGGAAGCATAGTATGTTGCTGCTATAGAGGCTAGTAAAAAAATGATTTGGATACAAAGGTTTCTCGATGAATTGTGTAAGAAGTAGGAGTTGAGAAGGTTATACAGTGATAGCCAGAGTGCCATACATCTTGCAAATAACTTTGCATTTCATTCCAAGACAAAAAATATACAACTCAAGTATCATTTCATACGGTTAGTGTTGGAAGATGGACAGTTGAAGTTGGAAAAGATACACACTAGCCAGAATCCTGCAGATATGTTAACAAAAGTTGTAACCAGGGAGAAACTAAGGTTTTTCTCGGTTTCAATTGGTCTTCAAGTATGATGATGAATATGAGAAACAACCAGGTCCAAAGTGGAGTCATTTTCCAGCAAATGAAGCAGCGGTGGAGTTGTTATAATCAGTCTCCAAGTGGGAGATTGTTGGGTGTGGACACTGATTATCTTCTTTATTCAGAGGTATCACCAGATTGGACCCCAGTTCGTAATGTGGTGGCAACGCCGCCAGTAATATTTGCACTGCAAGGGGGGGCCAGGGGGAGGCGACATCGATCTTTAGGATCCCCCCCTTGGTGGGGGATCAGGCGTAGTGCCCTTGAAGCTAAAAATAGATGTAAAATTTCATTGTAAAATGTTGTAATTTTGTAGTGAATGTGGGCCGTTCATTAGGCGGAGATCTAAAGGTAGAAGTTATGTTTAATTTAGGTTTTTTTGCCCTAGAAGGCAACCCCTCACTGTAAATGAGGGAATTGTATTGCGTCTAAGTAGATCTGTATTCTGAGTGCGGAAGAGAGAGGAGATTGTGTGAGAGTGAAGAGGGAATTACAACGAATCTGCTGTAGGTTGTCTCTCTTTAGTTTGCTGGATAATATAAAAGGAAGGACTAATTGTTTCTCCGTGGATGTAGCCCAAGTTGGGTGAACACTTATATCTGTGTCTCTCTTGTTTATGTGTTTTCTGTGTTTATATTTCTGCAATATTTTATGTGTTCCATTGCTTTGTAACATATAATTTTCTAACACCACCACTTGCCCTAAAGACCCTGAACTTCAATTCTCCATGGACCTCATTTCATACATTTTCACATTGGATCCATAAAGTCTCTCTACTCAATATCAATATAAGAGCACTAAAACAAAATACCTCTCAATAATACAAACCCAAACTCAACAACAAATCTGCTTAATACATTTCACTGAAAAAAATGTTGCTCTCAACATACACTTGACCAATAGTCCACCAAAACTCTCTTAGTCCTCTGCAACAACAACAACATATACAAGGCTTATGCATAAAAACCCTAGCAACGACAAACCACAACATTAGCATACTCTCACACTTGGCTATACATCAAACTCACTCACAAACCCTGGCTCAAGACAATACAAGGAAGCTGCAATAACGCACATTTTCATCAACACTACAACCATATCATGACAATACAAAGCTTATACATGCAATACATTTGCAATAGAAGCTCAAACTAGCAACATATATACCCTGATAAAAATGTAAACTAACAACAATATGACTAGCGAATAATATATGAGTAGCTAAAATAATGTTCTAATAACATCATACAAATTATTTAAATAGACATCAACCCCTACAACAACAACCATGTTAACAAACACCATTCAGGCTGCCATCAATCTCTGACTATACTCATTCTGCTAGCCATTTCAACACACAAACATACACAATCCATTGCATCACTCCATACGGAAGCCATTAGGGGAGTTTTGAGGTCTAAAATGGGCCTCCTAAGAAAAATGTACAACAAAAATAAACTTTATAAGAACCCATAGGATTCAAGATGATGATGTCAACCATGGGGGATGATTCACCATTTTTGGAGTAAAAAAGTAAAAAAAATAAAAAATAATGAAATAATAAAGCTACTTTTTCAACTCGTATTTTAAACTTATCTCCAGAAGTTTTTTTCTCAAATTTCGAGTGGGAGTACTCATTGGATGCAAAATTTAATTCCTCATCCAAAATTTAATTGCTACATGAAAAAGGAGAAATACATGAAAAACATGATTGCAATCATGTTTTTCGTGTATTTCTCTTTTGTCATGTAGTAGGGTCTATTGAAAGTATGCAAAATGGCTACTTCTTGGATGAGGAATCAAATTATGCATCCAACGAGTGTTTTCACTCGAAATTTGAGTAAACCCATAAGGAGATAAGTTGAAAATATGAGTTCGAAAAAAGTTTCTTCTTTTTCCCTCTAAAATTCAATGATGTAATCAAATCTTATTTTATTATTTCCACTATTATTTTATAATTTCCTTAGGAGGCCCATTTTAGACCTCAAAAATCCCCTAATGAACCACACCATTGTTAATCATTTTCATTATGCTACAGGGTCATACCCTCAACCAATATACACAAGATCCAAACTTGATGTAAATCACTTACTCACGCTACCATCAATCTCAGACAATACACACCCACACTCATGGATAATTTAATGCCCATGTGTGCATATTCAACCTCTAATCACACTATTAATCTCATTGCTAAGTGTCTAGCATTAAGCTCGATCTCATACACTGCCACAGGTAAAATTGATCCATTATTTCTCTCCATACGTTGGCATCCACACAAACATGTAAATGATTTATATTAAGCTACAAGATAATACATTCAACCTTCACAAACTCACAAAGTCCCACTACAGACTTCCAATGCTTTGATCACACCATCATTCCATTTTAGGAGTATACTTCAACCTCTAATCACACTTCTCCACACTTGACATACACATACAACAATCAATCCATTCTACTAACTCTTCACACAACACTCACAAGTTTTCTTCATCGCACTGTTTGTATATGTGTAACCTTTGTTCTAACCATGACATAGCATATATACTCTGATTTTCCAATGCACCAAAAAGAACCAAATCAATACATTAATTTAAGTAATCAAATTAGCAACCATGGCCACATCAATCATGCAAACTAGATCAAACATGAAAGTTACGTACCAATTCAAATCACTTCAAAACCATGGGTAATATCGCTAGAAAAAGCTTGTGGTTTTCTTTCTTCCTACTATATGAGATGGACACTGATTTTTCATTGATAATCTCGGCTACATTCGTGGGTTTCCCACTGGAAATGTAGCCTGCCAAAGTTGCAAATGCATATTGCTCATTCTTAATCTACGTTAGTTCCCTAATTTAGGGGAAACTCAAAATTTTCCACCTAGATATGCAATCATTGCACCAAATCTTCTACAACCATCATTTCAAGGACCTATAACACCAAAAACACTTTTATAATATATCATATCATCAAGTACACATTCTTATAACTGTTTGACATCAATACCCACACAATCTGACTCACGATTAACATCAATGGCAACACCATACTCGTAAAAATATGTGGCTTTTCACATTATTTACACATAACTTATATTTCCATAAACCACAACCTAAGATCCAAAATTAAAATGAAATGATGAATCTATGTGAATAAATGATAGAATAAACATAACCAAAAGACCAAAAGATTGAGCAAATGGTTTTCAAAGTGACCAACTAACTGGATTTAAGTACTTACATATTATTTTGTTTGATTTAGTCCTGAACTTAGCATAGTCTATTGCATCACCATCTCAGATTTTAACATTTCATGTTATTGCTATCATTCATTTGATCTTTTTAAAACATTTGAAATATTTTATATATAGTTCGAGGATGAAACAAGGTTAAATTTTGGTTTTTCACATAGGATACACGAGCCTTTCCAAAAGGATGGATCTGCATATGACAATTTACGATTAGGTATGCAGGTAAGAATATATAATATTCCTTTTGTATCATTATCAATAATGTAAAGATAGATACCCATTCTCAATATTACAAAGTTTAGGAATGAAAATACTATTTCAAGTTTACAAGAGATTACATTCCACTTTCTAGCAATATAAAGGAGAATATATCTGCGATGAAGTCTTTCTTGTGATGTATATGAAGCTATGTATGGTAATATTTGTTTGAAATTAAATGCAAATGAGATTAAGTGACTTTTTGGATAATCCAGCTATCTTGGAATGAATATATGTATATATATATAGTATATATATTAATATATATTATATCGTCTTCAACATAAAAAGGAGCATATATACTTGCTTCATCCTACATACGAATTGCTTCATCCTACATACGAATTGAAGTGAATACAATTGGATAATGGTTATGATAGAATGAAGATTGTTTGTTCTATTTAATGTACAAGAAAACACTCTACTATTTATACTAATATGGGATGGATAGCAAAGGTTTAATCAAATCATGCCATGCCAAACCCCATTCGATTTTAGAGGGAGTTATTCAAATAATTTGACATATCTTGATTTCAACAACGAGAAGCAACTATAGATGGATGAAACAACTTAAGAAGATTACTTACGAATTTGTAACAATATTTAGTGTGCCTAACCTATGCTTTTTTCTTTATTCTCATAGATTTTACTTCATTGTGGAGGGTGTTCCCATTCTACCACTTTGCTCAATGTCATTTTCTTTTTATTTTTTTGAGATGTAATAGGTGCTTGTTACTTTTCCAAAGTTACTTCATTCAATGAACATTAATGTAACCTCATTTCAATTTTATGATTTTTTTCCCTTTTGCTAATACACTAATGTTTATTTCAGGATTGAATATGGTATGCTATAAAATCTCATCACAAGATAGACCTAAGTTTATTCCAATAAACTCAAATACTTTTTGTTGTGATGATCACATGAATGAAATGACATGTAATGCTAAAGTATAATTTTGTTTATGACTCATACCTCAAAATATGATCACCTAAAGAAAGAAAATTTTAAGAGCATGAAATTCATTAATACTTAATGGCATTAAATATGTTGAGTAAATTTTTGTATTGTATAAATTGCAAGAAATTTGCTACTACTAATGAAATCAAACTGAAATCAAGAGACATAAATTTCTTCTACTATTCTACGGAAAGGAAAACACACGATAGAAACACATGAAATAACATGCAACCATTAAAACACAAGGAACACAACAACTTTACAAGGGAACCCAATTGGGAAAAACCCCTCTATTGCTTTGCATTAATTCAAATGAGAATATGGATCAATTACAATGTCTTGCTTCAATCCTAAAGCACACCTTGCATTACGATTTTGATCTCTTGCTCATTGACCTTGTCTGACCAACACTTAGCTGAAATAGGC
Source organism: Pinus taeda (assembly GCA_000404065.3). NCBI lineage: Eukaryota > Viridiplantae > Streptophyta > Pinopsida > Pinales > Pinaceae > Pinus > Pinus taeda. Next base: position 40,982 of record APFE030894429.1, on the reverse strand, counting down.
TTCAACCTTCCTCCTATTTCCTTGCACAATCCTTGAGGAAATTATCCCATAAAAATAGGAGAATACCCTATTTCCTTGCGCAAATCCTAAAGGAATTGATCACTTGTTGTGATGAAAAACCCGTACACTCAACTAGTATATAATTGACAATTACAATGTGACTTTTTGTCACTCAACTTAGGAAATTTGAATTCCATGCATGAATAGGATTATTTTTAGTAAATTGATTAGTTAACTAAGATATCAGTTAGTTAACAAGTGTTATAACTACTCAACTGAACTCCTACTAACTGCACTAAATATTAGAGCTTAGTTAATTGATTTTAACTAACAATAAATCCACTAGATTGCTAATTTTTAACAATCAGTCCATGCACAACTCTAATTTTAGCCTATAACTCAAAATTTACTAACTTATCTTTGAGACAAAGCAATGTCACTCTAGCTAACTGCAATCCAAGTCATCATATTGATGTGTAAAATTGAATTTCTCCATTTGGCTAAGGCACAAGTGAAATGAAGCCTTTTCTTGCTACAGTTCTAACAATCCCTCTTAGTAAGAAAATGGTTATGCATCACCCCTATCCTTCTCCAATGGAATGTACTATAATAAAAATAACACCTCTTCTCACTGTTGTTGTTGCTACTGCAACAAATGCAACTGAGAAGCATCCAAAATACTGAATCAACTGTGTCTATGAGATGTCTCCCGTGTCTCTGACTACTACTAGCCTGCAAATGTTGCCCAAGATATGATTGCATCAAATGAAACTGATCCATTTGCTACTAAATACTGTGGGCCCCTATAGCAAGGTTAATGATCCATGAGAAGAGTATACTACAACTAATACTGCTCTCTTATGGACCATGGCAAAATCTTTGCGACTCTGGGACTGAGGCTCTATATTTCCCCACCTCACTCCTGGAGGTATAGCTGCATGCATGGTGAAATCCATCTCTAGCTTGTAGAGATTTTTTACTTGAATACCAATATGTTTTACTTGTCTAGTAGCAACATGCTTCAGAAAATATTTACCCTTACTAAACATCATATCATATCCACGATCTTCAAGTAAAACTACAAAAAAACATATTTTTCTTCAAACCAGGCACACATATTACATCCTTTATGTGAATATAGGAGTTTGAATCCTCTTAAAGGTGATAGTTCCAATCCCTTTGGTACTATACCTTCCATCAAATCCAAGATCTATGTGTAATTGTAAGTCCTTCTCCTCTAGGCTGTTAAAGAACTCCTTACTTCCTGACATATGATATGAGGCACCAAAGTCTAGGTACCACTCACTCCCTCTTACAGTGCTTTCGATGCAAGCAATGACGGTGAAATCTAACTCGAATTTTTATGTAAGAGCATATCCTCTTGGTCATGCTGCAATATCCTTACTCGATTTCTTGTGTGAAAATTTGGTTGCATAATGTCCATACTCATGCTAGTGAAAGCATTTAATTTTACTAAGGTCTTTGTTCTTTCCATGGTTCTACTTGAATTCTACCTCACCTTGGGCCTTCTTTCCTTTGGCATTCTTTTCTTTTCCAACTAGAGCACAATCTTCTTCTTCATCAGATCTGGATGTGACACCATCTATAGTGTTTCTTCTAATCTCCTCCTGCACCAAATTAGACCAAAGTCTCTCCCAATCTGGTAGCTTGTCTCTTCCATTAACTCAATCCTAATAGTGCTAAGCTCACAAGCTTATATGAGGCCACTTTTTCTCCTACTTCTCCAAGTTTATCTCGAACCTGAGTGAATCTAGATAGGTATTTAGGAATGGTTTAATATTTCTGCATGTGAATGTTCCTGAGCTTGTCTCTCAATGCCAATTTCTTGACATCATTGCTGCTCTAGAATATATCTGTGATAGTTTTCCACATTGAAAAAGGAGTCTCCTTTCCATGAAAGTTAGAAACCACATGATCTCTGATACCCTCCAAAATAATCCTCCTGGATTTTGTTGTGTGTTTCTTCCACTAAGCAAGTGCTTGTGCATATGATGTTGCTGGTTTTGGAATATCAGTTTGTGTATATTCCCATACTCCATTATCATCCAAGAAAACTTCCATGCTATCTTTCCAAGAAAAAAAATTCTAGATGCCCTTCAATGCATACTCAAGCCTCAATCCATAGAAAGACATTGTTCCTACACTGAAGAAAAATTCTTGCACCACAAATCTTCTATTCAAAATTTCTGAGAGAAGATCAAAATATTGTTTTTAAGTATTCTTTTGTAGCTTTGATACCATGTAGAAATTGCAAGAAATTTTCTACTGATAATGAAATCGAACTGAAATAAAGAGGAAAAAGTTTCTTCTACTATCATGTGAAAAGGAAAACATATTATAGAAACACATGCAATAACATGCAACCATTAAAACACTAGGAACACAACGATTTTATAGGGGAACTCACCTGGGAAAAATCCCTTTGTCGCTTTGCATTAATTCATATGAGAATATGGATCAATTACAATCTCTTGCTTCAATCATGAAGCATACCCTACACTGCAATTCTAATCTCCTGCTCACTGACCTGCTCTAACCAACACTTAGCAAAAATGTGCCTCATCCTTCCTCCTATTTCCTTGTGAAATCCTAGAGGAAATTAGCCCCTAAAAAATAGGAGAATTCCCTATTTCCTTACGGAAATCGCAAAGGAATTGATCACCTGCTGTGATGCAAAACCTGTTCACTCAACTAGTATATAATTGACAATTACAATGTACCTTTTCCTCCACTCAATTTAGGCAATTCAAATTCCATGCATGGCTAGGAATATTTTTATTAAATTGATCAGTTAACTGAGAGATTAGTGAGTTAACAACTGTTATAACTACTCAACTGAACTCCATATGAATCCACTAAATACTAGAGCTTAGTTTACTAAGTTTAATTGACAACTCCACTAGATTTCTAAATTTTAGCAATCAACCCATGCACAACGCTACTTCTAACATATAACTTGAATTTATTGACTTAACTAGGATAAAATCCATGTCACTAGAGCTAACTACAATCCAAGTCATCCTGCTGATGTGGAAAATTAAATTTCTCCATTTGACTAAGGCATAAGTCAAATGATGCCTTTTCTTGCTACAATTCTAACATGTATTGATCTATTAAACAAAGTGGATTTCAAGAGCATGAAAGTCATTCATCTCTAATAATGGGATATGGTATCTACTAGTTTGGGGGTCCCCTCATGAGGCACTAGGTGGTACCACACACGACAAGTACCAATTGTCACCTCGGTATAAGTCCCCATTATTTAAGCCCAACTCTTACAAATGGCTATGAGAGGATTCTCTACATACGCAAGCTTATCCAATAAAAATAAGTAGACCAGTGCCTAATATACATATCTAAGGTAAAGGCAGGAGTTAATAGTTTTAATTTTAATTTTATGTGAATAAAATTAAATGCATAAATAATGCATGCTAATAAGTAGAATATCACTTAACTTAAGAAATAACTCTAGAAATCGTAGAAAGTTGAGGGGTATATGCACTTACCAATTGGTATATATTTTTCCTTGAGTTACCTATTGGTAATTTGGTGAAAATGGATGATTATGTCACTTCCCTACACTTTTTAGACTTGAAAAAGTAGAGAACACATAGAAAACAACAACCAAAATGCCCTTTTGGGGCCACCCACAAGTGTGGAAATACACTAAATTAATAGCATTATGGGTGGGAATACTTGGAAAGCAATTTAGTGTTTATAAAAATCACCCAATGCTTTAGATCAGCAAGTATCTTAAAGTCTCATGTTGATCAGTGGTTGTCATTGATGTCAACCCAAGCAGCGCCAGGGGCTACCCCGCTCTTGCATGGGAATTTTGACTTGAAAAATTACTCTAGTCTAAGTCAAGTATCTTTTATATGTATTCTACTCTTCGATATGTTTCTGCTGATATATGGAACGCCACGTAATTCGCACGTTTTGAGAGATATTTGTGTTTGAAGTTAGTAACCCCAGTTAGTGGGCTAAAACCCTATGAGGTTATGGCATAGAATTCATAATTGGTTGTGGTAATTGAATAGTCAATAATTATTATTTTTTTTTGTCCTAAAATCCCTCCTATGTTTAATTGTTGAGGACACTCTCAACTTGAGACATTCATATAAATAATGACCCTCATATCCTCCTCTAGTACGGATTTTGTGGCTTCAAACAGGTCATCGTGGTATTTTCGCTATAATTTTTTTTGTGCGAAGCTTCAGAAGCTGAAATTAAAGCCCATTTTATCAAAATATCTTGATGAAACTCGTGACCAAATTTCAGATCTTGGTTCGCTATATTTTTGGAGATATGATCTGAGAAATTTAGGGTTTTTGCAGGATCCCGAATTCGATGTCAAACAAGTGACGTTGGGAAAATCATCATAGATTTCTCTCTGAGTATTGGATTCAAATTTTGTAAATAGTTATAGAAAGAGGACAGACTTTAGTTTTTTTGTTATTGTTTTCAAGGCCAAAGGTTGCAACAGTGACACGTGGAAATTCTTACAAGTTCGCTCTACTGAACCAGTCTATTATCAGGACATCGTGGGAGATTGAGCATAACTCTTTCTTGAAGAATCCAATATTCATCAGACCTATGAGGTTGGAAAGAGGACTTAGAGGGACATCACAAGAAGAAATTTCCGACCTCGGAGATCCAAAATTTCATAGATACAATATATTCAATATCAATCTCCTAGAAGGCAAGAAAAAACATGCATTCAAGGATCACTACAGTAAGGAACACACATCAACAATCAAGGGTAAGTCTCATACAAATATGTATGTATGATTAGTGTTTACATTTTAATTTTGAGTATCATCTCTGAGATATGTTTTTTCAGGTCCATGTAAGTATTTACAGGGTCTCGGTTATATCTCTCTGTCTCTATATGCCACAATTAGTTTTTCAGATGTTCTATTCTTGATACTACACATTTGATGTTACATATTCTTGATGCTACACCAAGTATGATAAATCTATATGATGTTGTAAGTTCATGTTACTTGTCTTGTCATAGTTGATAGAATGGTATATTTTATTGTACTTAGAACATGGTCCATCACAAGTATAGGGTATGCCATCAATTTTTATTGTATATATCTTTAGGCCAGTTTTGGATATAGTCTTGCATAGAGTCCAAGCCTATATCAAGAGTGGGAGTCTTTGTCTACTACTGCAACAAGTCAACAACAAAAGTGACAAGAACACTTCACATACACATTGTAATTGTAATTTTAATTTATTCATTATTATGCACTTACATGTGTTTTGCAGGCAGAGGTAAGTTGAAGGTATTTTGTTTTGTTTTGGGATTGGTTTTGCCAGGTAAATTTTGCATGCAGGTGGAAGAAGATTCAAGTACAACATAAAGAAAGAATTCAAGAGAAAAAATATCAAATCAAAGGAAGCATTGCAACAAGACATCCTTGAAGACATGAAAACCATCCATATATTATGAAGTATTGTTAAGGCCAAGAGTCATCATTGTAAGTTGTAAAAGAGTCATTTGTAAAAGAGTCACCATTGTAAAGGTTGTAAAAGAGTCATTCTGCCTAGAGTCGAAGAGGCAGTGTTGGGAGGTATAGGAGTCACTGTTGGGATGATGTCATGTTTGGGTTTCAAGTCATAGAGTGATTGGATATTTGGTCAATTACACAAAAATCATTGTACATATTATTGTATCGTGGATTGTTGTCCCTAGTTTGGGAATCCACAACCTTGTCTTATTTAAGTCATTATAGGGTGGTAGGGCGGTGACAGGTAAGTGTATGAAGTCGCCTATAGGTTGGGACCTGTGAATACTTCAGGGTGGTAGGGTGGTGCTAGGGCGAGTTGTGGCTCGCTAGGGTGTTGGGGCATCCATTTAGTTGATTACTGAAGAAACTAGGGCGGTGTGGTGTCCTTCCAGTGGGAGCTGGAAAATAATTCTTTTCTAGAATTATAGGAAGTTGTTGCTTTCATTTCAGTTGGGGATGAAGATTTAAGAATTTACTAGAAAAGCATTCGATGGTTTTTGATCCGGAGGGGGTTTTCCATTTAAAACTCTTGTGCCTACTGTGTTCTTTTATTTACTGTTATTACTGCATAAACATTACTAATAATTGAATATTAAATAATGCTTTGAAAAGATTTAAAAGTGATAATTGCTAAGGAATATTGATTCACCCCCCCTCTTAGTATTTCCAACATCTCCAATAATATGAAAACCACTTGAAGTGATTTGGGGTTGAATCATCCTTGGGTCAAAAACCAAAAAATTATTCCAGAAATCCAAATTAACTTGTAATTGTTGGAAATTGTATAGTTCTATTCTAAGAACTAATAATAATGTTATATTATTGAATATGGAATAAAACAAAGGGTTTTTAGGTGATAGATAGATACTTGGTTGCTCCCTTTGTGTGATGGTTTTGTTGGATTTGTTTTAAGATTTTCACTATAATAAATTATAGATCTACAAAATATTTATAACATTCTCATGAAATATAAAATATAATTGCAGAACATCAGAGGGTAAAATATCTTGGGGTAAATAAAAGATCTAACATCCAAAACTCCCAAAGATCTACTAGCTAGTAGAGTAAAATTTTGAGCACGTACTAGGAATTTATTATAATGTTGTATTTTTTGTTTTTATAAAACAAAGAGATAATTTCTTATATTTTTGAAGAATGAAAGTTGTAGTGAGGCTTACCTTAGCCTTTATTACCTTCTAAATGTAGCTTTTCCACGATACTAGTGTCAAGGATAAAATCTTAAGTCACTGACACTACTAAACCAAGTAACGCAACAAAACTACTTTGCACAACGGAATATAAACAACAATAAATCTACTAGTGCGCAAAATATACACAACTGTTTACACAATTTTGTACAATAACATAGCTTAGTTATATTAATCCAACTGAATACTACAACAGTTTAGGGCTCCAGTACCAGGGATAATGGCCCTCATACCTTCACTGACACAAGATAAAAAACTAGGGCTTGGTGTCAGTCAATCGGCAACCAATCTACCCTCAAAAAGATACTCTGACCCTCTGGCTAAGGTAAAATTCAATCACAACTCCTCTCGGTTGTACACTATACCTTCCTAGTGCTTCATCTCCCCATCCACAACATATGCCTCTATCAATGCTCCAATTCCACTTGGTCACTGAATCTCAGCTCAACCATCTGCTCTCGTTGATCGTTCGTCCATTAACGCATAAACACATCGACACTCCTATTGAGTTGTTCACAATTGTGTTTGTGAATAAATAAAAAATTCCCACTGCTTCTCCTCAACTACTCGAGTACTTCAACCCACTATAGTCTTCCTTGTTGCTCCAATGAAGACTAACATAGGGCATGAAGGGATACCATCTATCACCATCAAATACCACTTCTCCAATGATGAACATGGGCTACAAAAAACTCTTCCTCTGGCTGATTAGACATATGAGCTCTGATAAACTGCCTCTCCTAGTAGCCATGTGTCCTTCCTTGTACTGCACTTAGGGCTCCACACTTGGGCACTTTCACGTTTCCCTCTAACAAACCTAAAATTCCCAATACAACACAAAAACACGTCCTTCAGATCTGTTCAAACATCATCCAAATAGAGCTCCGAAGATCTATCCTTTACTCTGCAATAGAGGAGATATTGTGCACATCTGGGCACCCAATAACCACTATAACATCTACCCACTAGTTAGGGCTTCTAACATGCCATGTCACCCCTACTTCTTAACTGTTATAGTCATCTACAATCTTCCAAATTAACTTGTAATTGTTGGAAATTGTATATTTCTATTCCAAAAACTAATAATAATTCTATATTATTAAATATGGAATAAAACAAAGGGTTTTTAGGTGATAGATACTTACTTGGTTGCCACCTTTGTGTGAGATTTTGCTGGATTTGTTTTAAGCCTTTTGCTATAATAAATTATAAATATACAAAATATTTATAACATTCTCATGAAATATAAAATATAATTGTAGAATATCAGAGGGTAAACTATCTTGGGGTAAATAAAAGATTTATATAAAACTCCCAAAGATATACTAGGTAGTAGAGTAAAATTTTGAGCACGTACTAGGAATTTATTATAATTTTGTATTTTTTGTTTTTATAAAACATAAAAAGAAAGATATTTTTATATTTTTTGAAGAATGAAAGGTTTAGTGAGGCTTACCTTGTCCTTTCTTACCTTATAAATGTTGTTTTTCCACGATACTAGTCTCTAGGATAGAATCTTAAATCACCGATGCTACCAAACCAAGTAGCACAACAAAACTACTTTGCACAATGAAATATAAACAATAGTAAATATACTAGTGTGCAAAATATACACAACCTTTTACACAATTTTGTATAATAACCCAACTTCATTATATTAATCCAATTGAATAATACAATAGTCTTGGGCTCTTGTACTAGGATAATGGCCCTCATATATCCAATGATACAAGATACAAAACTGAGGCTTGGTTTTAGTCCATTGGCAACCAATATACCCTCAACAAGATACTTTGACCCTTTGGTTTATGTAGAATGCAATCACAACTCCTCTCGATCGTACCCTATACCTGCGTAGTCCTTCAACTCCCCATCCGTAGAATATGCCTCTATTAATGCTCCAAGTCCATCTGGCCACTGAATCTCGGCCCATCCATTTTCACTCTCGTTGATTTTTCATCCATCAATGCATCAACACATTGAGACTCCTGTTGAGTTGTTCACAACTCTGTTTTTGAACAACTCACAACGTCCTACTGTCACTACTCATTTACTTAGGGACTTCAACCCACTATAGTCTTTCTGTGTCGTTCCAATGAAAACAACATAGGGCACAGAGGGCTTCCACCTATCACCATCAAATGTCACTTCCCCAATGATTAACATGGGTTGTAACAAACTTCTCCTCTCGCTGATCAGACCTATGAGCTCCAACAAACTGCCTCTCCTAGCAGCCAACCATGACATGAACCAATCAATTTACCAATCTTATAACCAACATAAAGCCATCTAAATAATAGAGATATAATAGCCATTAAATACACATATAAACAAGTGCAAAGGAAAGAGAACTTAGCTTTGATTAATCATAGGAAAATCTGACCAAGTTTGGGACTTCCACGTACCACTCGACCGTAGACATGGCTGAACCAAATATTTCTTTCAACCAATCATGCCCGTGCCATATTCAAAACATGAATAAAAGATCTCATGGGTAAACCAATCCAAAAACAACCAAGGGAATCTAGAGGTTAACCCACCTGCGCCCTCACCAAACCGTGATCACACCAAAACCGGTGCTCCAATCATAACCGAACTGAACTTGGAATGCCATCCAGAATCCATCACTATCCTTGAGGAATTTTCCATGTCCTAGTATCTCAGGCTTTACTGCAATCCAATATCAGATCAATAGGCCCTAAACCAAGACCACTCTCTCAGGATTTACCGCAATCCAAACTCGGATCACTAGGCCCTAAATCGAGACTTCTCCCTCAGGCTTTACCATGTATCCCACCAAAACCAGTCAATGGATTCCTATGCCTTTGGGAATGAACCTTGAGACCACCTCCACTCCGGATTTCGAAATCCATCCAGAAAGGGAAAGATCAAAGCTGAGATAAACATTCCAACATACCATGGCATCCGGAAAAAGGAAAGGCTAGGCTAGAAACCACCGTCATAACTTGGAAAAACCATGCCATCGACAACAAGAGAACCATATACCAACATGTAAAGCCAGGCATGTCAAAACTAGTGAGGAAATCACACATGCAATATGTTACCTACAAGTATTCTTGTTGAAGTTGCCTGATCTTGCTCTTCCTTCCTTGATCCTTGCTTTTCTTCCTTTCCCTTTGCTTGCTTTTCCTTCCTTGATCCAAAGCTAGAGTGCTCCAAGAAAACTCTAAGTGACCAAGAGTGAGAGAGAGAGAGAATAATGAGAGAGATCCAAAACTTGAACTAAAAAAAGGTTACCAAATGATCCTCAGAAGATTTTTTATTAATGAGGCCTCTAATTTATTCATTTTCCATTATTTTCCTTCAATTTCCTCCTCACATGCAACCTGTGACATTTCACCTTACTTTTCTCCTAATTTCCTTTATTTTCATAAATAAATGTGCCAAACTTTCCTTTTTTTCTTTTAATGCCTTTGCCTTAGCGTTTGCCAATTTCCTTAGCCAAAACACATCCATTGATACCCACTAGGATATCTTTTCCCAACATTCATCTTGGAATAAGTGTCCCTTAACCATGGTATTATTTTTCCTTTATTAAATTTTATTACATGAAATTTTCACCAGGGCTGTTATAGAGAGGGAGATCAAAGGGATAACATGCAAGAATTATTGAGAGATTACTAAGAAGCTCGAGGAGCTACTGAGTAAAAAGGGGAAACCATGTAAATTACTAGCTTCAATATTGAGAGACATACCCTAGCTGTATTTGTATGGTTTTGGATTTGAAACACACTCCCTAACTGACTCTGGTATTACTGGCTAATATGGAGGTTACGAAAGTTTGTCTAGAAGAACATCTTCTTATTTTATGATTCCAAATTGATGATATCTTTCAAGGATCATGATTTTTAAAGGGAATCAAAATCACACGTTGAAAAGGGCCAATTACGTGGTCTCCATTGGTTGGTTCATATCTATGGATTTGGTGGGTTTCAAGGGCTAAATGATAGCCAAATTCAATGTAATATTTGGTCGAATCACCATATCATGGGATAAATTGAGTATCACATTCTCACGATAAATATCTACTTAAGCTTCAAGATATAATATAGATTTAATTTGCAGGTGCTCGGAAGTTATTTAATCAAATTTGGAGCAAACCCTTGTACCATTAGAGTGAAATTTTATGGAAGAGATTTGAAGAATGATTGATAAAAATATGGAGGAAAAATATTTGAATTTATTTTATTAAATATGGTGCTATTGGATATGTTTTGCATGACAGGGAAAATGGATCATTTTTTCAAGTATATATAATAAATCTCTTTAGTGAAAAAAAGGGAACCACAAGAGATGCATTTGGTTTAGATAAATCCTTGCAAGCCTCAAAGGATTGAATGACAGGAGAAGAGGTGCAAACCCTTGGATCTAGTGGTTTTTCTAGATAGAATAAACCATGGGTCAAATTTATGAAGGAAAAGAAAATTTGGAAGTAGTTTATAAGGGGGTACCCATAGATTTGTACACCAAAGGAAGTCCAATCTATATCACTGTTGTTGGGGATGACTTTCACCATATTTATGGGGCACATATGAGTTCCATGGAAGGTCTATTTACTATCTATTGACTTTTTCATTTTTACAGAGGTCATGGATGAGATTGGACACATTTCCTTTAGTTGGAAATTCCATTATTGTGGTTGCATCAATAATAAATTATAATCAGACTTTGCAACGTTCCACTATTGCACAAAAAGGCATATTAGTATGGAGGAGTGAGGGTGCACTAAGAAGAACTCAGAATTTTCTTAAGGTTGGAGATTACAAGCATATTCCTGAGGTCATGGCCAATAGTAAGCTATAGGTTCAATTCATTTCCTCATTACTGAGTGCAAACATTGGTTAAATATCCCTTGTAGTGGTGACCCATAATTGTTTGGAGGCTAGAAAACACTCTAGAAATTAAAACTATTTTTTATTCCAACTTTTGGGTGCATTTTGTTGGCATTGTAGTGTTGGCATTGATGTCAATAGGGTGTTATGAATTTGATGATGATGTGTGATAAGTGTTTGGTTTATTGAAAATTCAGCTGATTGTTCTTGTTGGTTGGCATTGATGTCAACATGGATATGGCATGATCTAGTGAAAGAATTAGTGCATAATTTTCATGATGGGAAGAGATGGTCACATGGAATTTTATGATGGTTTGTCATGGGTTGATTGTACTACATATGTTGAAGGTGCCTCTACAAATGTTGGAGGTAGTTGGATGACTTGATGTTGCTGCTGTAGGGTTTGGAAATGCTACTACAGGCGTTGGAGATACTTTTGCATGTGTTGAAAGCGTTGAAGATGTTTCTACATGTGTTGGAGATGTTTCTACGAGTGTTAGAAACTGTTTGATGGCTTGTTACTACTGCTATAGGTGTTGGAGGTAGATGGATAGGCTGATAGTGTTGTTGCAAGTATCGAAGATATTGGATAAGTCCTAGATGAGATTATGAAGGTCACCTAATGTATTTCATGTTTTCATGAGTTGGATGACCTTGTACTGAGACTTATACTCATTTTCATGTGATGAAATTTCTTGTGGAAGGTGAGGATGATGTCCCAAGCATCCTCTCGAAGAAGGGTTAGTAAATTCCAAGAGGAATGAGGCTAAATGAGGACTAACAAAATCTATTAGTGGCACACAAAGCGTTATAACACTGGCCAATCCTGGAGAAGTGAGTTATAATGTAGCTCAACAAGACAAGGAATGCATTACTCTATTTTGAGTGGTTTTCCTTTGGATTCCTCACACATTTAAGGTAAATTAAGTGTTTTGGCGATAGTTTGTGTCCGAAAACTTTATGAAAAATGCCAGAAGTCTTAAAAATGTTCTAGAAAGTGGTTAAAGCTGAGAATATCCATCATTAAGTAGATTGAGTGGCTTGATCAAGTCAATCAGTTAAATTTAGATCAAATCAAGTGTATGAATATATTTTTGTAAAGCTCCGTACTTCTTGGTAATTATTGAGTTGAGCACATCAATTCATCCATATATTGGAGAAATATCAATGAGTAATTATTGAGTTGATTCCTTTTGAATTGTTGAGTAAGTGTGAGATTGGAGGATAGTGTGTAAGCTGTGAAAGTTGTGTGATGCAAAATTTTTGAAGCAAATTGCAGGTGTTGTAGCAAATAACAAGTGTATGTTCCAGTCAACACATTATGAATAGATCGAAGAGGTGAAATAATGTTTGGTTGTAGCTCTATTGGAGATTGATAGTAGTTTGTGTCTGTTGGTTGTATGCAACAATTGTTTGTGAACAAATTGGTTATTGCAAAGAGGGTTTTGCTGATGTATTTTACATATTATTTTATGCAATGTTTGGTGAGAATGTGATGCAGTTTGTGATGTAGCTTTGGGTTTTTATTTTGTGATTTGAAGAGATTGTTGCTGTGATGTTTGTGTTGATAAAATTGGGATCCCATTCTGAAAACATATGAAACATGGTTTTCATGGAGAAAGTGAAGGCATGGAGGCTTCAAAGTAGACACTGATTTAACATATTTAGTAGAAGGAACAAATTTCTCCATTCAATAGGAGTTGGATAGTCCAATGGGAGTTGGGAAAGGATCATTGCTTGTGGGGGCTTCCAATGATAGATTTCTGTAGATCCGTGAGAGAAACAAACTTCCTAACTGATAGGTGCCAACGAACTATGAAGGAAGCCAAGTCTTTCTGCTTATGGTTGTAAGCTAATCCAGGTACAATTTTCTTAGCATAATAAAATATATTGAGAAACACAACAACAAAAATGGTGGTTTTTGACTCGAGAGGAGGGTTTTCCACCAAAAATGTTTGTCTCTTGTGTTGAATGCTTGCATTGTTTTACTTGTGCTTGATGCTCTAATTCTTGTTTATGTCTTTCAGTTTATGCATGGTTTAAATATTAATCAATTGGAGAAAAAATGTAAAATTTTATAAGTGCCTTCACTACTAATTCACCCCACCTCTCAATAGTGATCTAGTAACTTTCCAACAATTGGTATCAGAGTGGGGCTCTCAATTGTAGCTTGATCACTAGAGAGTGGATGTAAGAGTTTTGGTAGAATTTTATAATTTTTTTGAAATAGATCAGCAAGGAGTTCCAGTACTTCACGAAGGTAAATTTGCAAAATGGAAGGTAAAATTAGATACATATAACTTGATGGAAATGTTTTGCTATAGGTAGAATATGGAATAAAGGATGCATTTAATGATAAGGCTAAAGATATTATTTTGCATGTAATTTCAAGAGATGACATTATTTATGTGAGACAATGTGAGACTGTAAAAGAGATGTTGGATAGGTTGCGTAATTTGTATTATGGAGGAAAATTTGAAAATTTCAGAGATGGAGAATATTGAAAAGGTTCTACTCTTATTGCAGTGACTAATCAGGCTTCCTTATAAGATGAAGATGAAAGCCTTAGTGATAGCAATAATACATCAAGCATCAATAAAAAGGAACAAAAAGAAGAGATCAATTGCAAAGATGATGAGAAATCCAAGATAATGGCCCTAGAAGCAGAGATCAAAAGGCTCACAACTGAAAATAAAGGCCAACGAATACTGCTGCAATTTTTTTATGAAAAGGAGTATGCATTGAAAGAAGAAATTTCAGATATGAAAACTCAACTGGAAGAGGGAAGAAAAATTGAAAATGGAATGAGGAAGTAGTATAAGGAGTTGGAGGATGAGTGCCAAAATTGAAGGCTGAAGCAATTTTTGCAAGGAAAGAATTAGAGAGATTCAAATCTAGTGCTCAAGCATCTACAAGCAAATCAAAAAATTGTTGGAATAGATTGTAAAAGTGATAAAAAGGAGAACCATCAACAAACTCAACAGTGATGCAAGAAGCAGAAGAATAAGAGGAGGCCAAAGAAGAAGAATAGAATTGACATATGTTATAATTGTGGAATATGTGGGCATATAACAAAAATTTGTAGTAATGAGGAGATCAAAACCTCTCATCAAAAGGAGCAACCAAAGCAGAAGCACTCTCAAGCATGCATGCATACAAGATCACCATCTATAAGGTCTAATAGTCCTTTTTATTGTTATTGTTTCTCATGCAATGATTTTGGCCATAAGGCTATTGACTGCAGGACATAGCAAGGAAGATAAATCATATCAACATAAGATATCACCTTATTCCTTGTTTCCTTAGTCACATAAAATTTTTTGTGTGTAACAATATTGGCCATAAGGCCAAGGATTGAAAATTTCTCATCTGTTATAGGAGATCCAATTAGAGAGGCAAGGATACACAAGGTCAATCGCACAAGAAGAAGGAGGATTAAAATATGAAAGTTTGTAGGAGAAAAGAGCAACAAGGAACTTCCATAAAAAATTAAGGCCTACATGGTCTCAGGGGGAGAATATGGTTGCAGTTTGAGTTGCAAGAAAATCCTTAATTGTGCAGCCATATCAGAAAGTGTTAATGAAGACAAATATGCACTTTTAGAGATGCATATGTTCAGGGGGAGTTCATGAGGTTTGAAGTGTTAATTTCATTTATGATCTATTCTTATTCTTAGTTTGTTATCATTTCAGATCAACCTCATACGCGTTGTTGTTAGTCTGGGAGAAGTTGCATGTTGGGTTCCTATTGATATTCTTGATGTCATGACAACCATGTAATTTTTCCTATGCACGTTGTCTAGGTGTGATAGAGGATCACACATCCAGGGGGAGAATTTGGGCTTCCAAATGGATTTGGAGAGTGTTGGAATTGTGTTCATTATGGAGGAGTTTGTTGTGCATATATTTGACATTGATTTGATGCAAGAGGTTTTTTATTGCTACTGCCACACATTTCTAGTTGGATGAGATAGTATCGTTGCATGAATAACTTGGCATGCTACTAGTGTTCTCATTGCTAGACCACAATTATGATATGATTTGTCATATTTGTATAGCTATTATGGAGATTAGTTGGTTGTACTTTTAATTTGGCATCATCTAGAGTGTGCTCATGGTTACTCACGTCTTATTCATATAGAGGAGAGATTATGTGTATTGGTTCATATGCTCCTAGTGTTTTTGTTGATGCCCGTTGATGTGCTACTCATGGCTTGAGTTGATGATATACTATGTTGCCGGTTATTAAGCTGCATTGATGTTTTTTTTTGGCTTCATGATGATGTGGATATATTTGCTGTTGTTAGATGATACTCATGAATGGTTTGTGATGATGAGGATGTATGTGCTATATTTTTATGTGATACTATTCACATTGGTGTTGTTAGATGATGATGCTGGAGAAATGTATGTGGAGCATGGTCATGGTTATCATATTTTTATTTTTTTTGCTGCAAATTTTATTATTTCTGATACACACATACTGCTGGTGAGAGGTTGAGATGTTCTATGTATGTTACTTATATTTTCTGCTGCTATATGGAGCATATTGTAAAATTTCACCTGTAGAACAAACCGATATATGCAATGTCCTAAAGCATAATACTTGTTATACTTCTACAAAACATTAAGCGGAAGCATAATTGAATTCATGAGCAACATCAAGTAGAAACATTCATAACTGATCAAGAGAAATAATCACACATAACATAAGATATATCCAGGGGAAAGCACCAACATAAAACCCCAACCATGTATTATCAATCAAGTGTAGATCCTCAACAAAATACAAAAAGAATCAACTCAATAGCTATCCTGCTCTCTCTGTAATTAGAAGATCTTGATGATCTTCAATCAGAAGATGAAAATCATGGACTACCTAGGCCTCATTATATAGGTTGAAAATTGGCGTAATCATAGCTGCTGTCACCTCAGGTCCACCTACGTAGTCATAGAAGAAAATAGATTTCTTCCTCATGCAAGGAATACTTACTAGAAATATCCTAGCATCTGATAGTACACTGTCCCTTATTTGATCTCAACTGGGTCTCTGACAGAACTGACATGCAACAATTATCCATGAGTGAATCCTCAATTATCTAAAATAATAGTTGTCACGCGCATGCAAGCATTAACAAACTATATTTTATTATTTTAACAACTTGTTAAAATAATCTAACTAGACTTGACTAGTAAGAACTAAGTCAACTGGTTCTCTCATTATAGAACTCATACTTATTCCCTCAATCAGTGGAGGAAATTAAGGATAAATTCTTCAATCAGTGGGACAACCCATGTGCATGCTCACAAAGACTTCAAATGCGAATTTCCTTAACTAATTAACTCAACTGAATTAATTAATTAATATTTCCAACTATTGTTAAAACCAAAATTAATTTTACTTCCTATAGATAGACTAGGGACTGGTATAAATAGGAAGGGACCCAGAAATGCTATTTTTAGAACTTTCTATTTTAGCAGTTTCACCTCTCACCCAATGTGGTTAATGACCTCACTGGCCAAATTTCTATTTTTAGACATGCTATTTTTAGCAGGTCTATTTTTAACACATTCTAAATTTAACATTTATTGTTGCACATTTTTCAACACTCCCTCTCAACAAGAAAGGCTTTCTCTCGAACCCGATCTTGTAACTTTGGAATGTTCTGCATGTAACACATCTACCCGGTCCACTTGCTCCAATAACACTTGTAACAAAAACAATCCCAACTAAGCACTCTGTTGGGCTAGGAACATACTCTGATGCTGAAGCTCTACCTGCTGCTGACAAGTGCTCCTTCTCTGACATCTACGCTACTGCAACATCTCCATGCATCTCGCACCATTACACACCTCTCTGTGCCACCTAGCACTGTGCAAAACACTTGTGCCTCTAGCATTACTATAACCTGCTAGCTATGCGCTGTCCTGGGATTCCCTGCACTGCCACTCTCTCTGCCGATCCATCCGCATCTGTCTCTACCCAATCAGTCAGTTCCTACTACTCCACATCGAGGCTCCTGTAGCAAGGTTTCATCCAAGAGGTTGGGTACCTCAAGGATCCTGCCTCTCCTCCTTGGGACGGTCACTCTATATCGCCCCACCTCCTACCTGGAGGAATGGCTACATGTGATCCCTCAGCCCACCTGGCTCGAAGTTTCCCCCCACTGGAGGTCTCTGCATGAGTAGATGTCTCTACTCGATTTCCACTCAGCTTCCCCTATTGTGGCTGCTCCACAACCTCCTGAATTTGCTGCACCAATCACGGCTCCTCCACAATCGTCTGAGACTTCTTATGGCTTTGCATGTTGAGAGGTAATATACCCTCCCTCTCAACCACCAAGTCTCTATCAGTTTCCTTGTTGCTCAAGGCTTTGCATGCATCTTGAACCTCAAGAGCATATAGGTTCTTGACCTATGAACCAATCTGCTTCACCTGTCTAGTGATGTTGTCTCTAAGGAAAACCTTTCCCTTATTGAAGACTACATCATAGCCTCTGCCTTCTAGCATCATGATCGACACCGAGTTTCTCTTCAGTCCTGGTACATACTTGACATCGGTCAAGGTAAGGGGAGATCCATGCTCCCTCTGAAAAATAACTGTGCCTACACCTGAGACACTATACTTCTCATCATTACCCATCGCTATGAGTATATGGAGATATTTCTCCTCCAAAGTACTGAACAAACTCTTGTCGCCGGTCATGTGGAAAGAAGCTCCACTATCAAGAAACCAACCACATCCCACCATGGATGAAACCATGCATGCGAAGAGTGTGAAATCCAACTCAAACTATGAAGCAAGTGCCTCACCTTCAGATCCTTCCCCAGATCCCTTCTTGGATTTCCTTCGTGGACAATTTGCAGCATAATGACCCACCTCATGACAACGAAAGCATCGCACTTTTGATTTGTCAACCTTCTTCCCATCATTGGAAGAACTGGATTCGGAAAGAGAAACCTTCTCCTTCCCCTT